>PVIC010000207.1:51367-147008 GCA_004025085.1 Thryonomys swinderianus
TCAGGCTGGCCCTGAGCTCACTATGGTGCCCAGGCAAGCCGCCGCGAACTCAGCAATCCTCCCGTCTCTGCCTCCCGAGTGCTGGGATGACAGGCGTGAGCCACCACGCCCAGCATTATATGTGGTTACCGGGGATCGAACTCAGGTCCTTGCGCTTGCAAGGCAGACGCCGGAACCACTGAGCTAACCCTCCGGCCCAGAAGACAGGGTTTTTAGCAGATGGGGTTCCACCCTGCCATAAAGAAGAGTGAGCATCATACACCGACGGCTGAATGGCGGGACCTCGAGAACATGGTTTCAAGTGAAATAAATCGGGTGCACATGTTTAAATACTGCATTGTTTCTCCGGTGCGAGAAGCCAAAAGTGGAAACAAGGACTGAAATGTATCACGGATGTTGAGAAATGGGAGGAAAGTGTACATATGGAGGGGGTGGGGAACAAGGGAGGACAGAGAGAGAAATGAAAGGGCAAGAAAAAAAGAGAAAATAGAACGAAAAATGGAAATACAGGTTTGTACATAGGGAGGGTTGAGAGGGGAACGGGATAAAATACAATGAAATTTATTTTAAAAACAAACAAAAAATGGGCCAGAGATTTAGCTCAGTGGTTCTGATGCCTGCCTATCGAGTACAAGGTCCTGAGTTCGATCCCAGTAACCACATACAATACCAGGCATGGTGACTCACACCCACCAGCAATCGGTAGCACACACCACAGTGCCGGGCGTGGTGGCTCACACCTGTAATCCCAGCATTTAGGAGGCAGAAGCAAGAGGATTGCTGAGTTCGAGGCTTGCCTGGGCTCCATAGTGAGCTCAGGGCCAGCCTGAACTACAAAGCGAGACTCTGTCTCAAAAAAACTTAGAAAAAAGAAAAGTTATTTCTGAGAAATTCAGAGGGTTTGTTTCAAGTTTTTAAAATAATTACACATCTTAACAGTTTCCTCGCCTGCATAATGGAGCTGGTACTATGTGGCTCATCCAAACATTTCATGTTACTCTAGCTGGGCTGATCATAGCTGACCACAGCTGTGGTCACAACCGTGCTTTGGGGACACTCACCAACCTGGTCCCACCAGGCACCTGATTCTCCTAACCAGGCCCTGCTCAGACACGCTGCACCTCAGCTGCTGGGGCAGCGACACAGGAAATGGCCCAAGGCTGGTGAGAACTACAGCTCAGCCCCCTAAAAACCACCGGGGCACCAAGAGGGAGGCACCTCAAAAATGCAGATGGCTGTGCCCACTCGGATGACGATCTTTGAAATTTAAAGGGGTGAGATGTTGGACAGGGTATGGGGATGGCCTCCCAGGGTGCAGCACGGCCCAGGGAAGCAGGGGTCCCCATGTCCCCCCATAAGAGGATGCGGCTAAGCTTCGAGGGGGCCGGCCCAGGACCACGGCACGGTGACAAGCCAGGAGCTAGCTATGCAGTCACATCTCAAAGTCCTGTTCATTGTGCGAATGCTCATCCCGATTCCGACCCTGTGCGGAGGTTCAGAGAACGTCCTGGAGTTTAAGAACCATCTGCTTAAGGCCAAGAGCAATAAGGTGTGACAGCTACAACTCACGTAATTCGGAAAAGGGAGATGGAGAGAAGGAGGAGGGAGAGAGAGAGGACAGGGGGACACAGTGCTAGCAAGCGCCGAGGCGGGGAAGAGCTCACAGACTTGACGTTCTGGTCCTGTGACTTCCCTGGAGCCTCAGATCACATCAGAAGAGAAAGTTAAAAGAAAGAGTCCTAAAAGCCAACAAACAGAACACCATAATGCTAAGTGCAATAAGCAAAGGAAGGAAGGAGCGAAAACAGAGAGAGTCTAAAAATAAACACAAGAGTTCTCTGTCATGCTTGTGGTGTGGGCTGAGGAGGAAAGTCCGGTGGGGCAGGGGTGTGAAGGAGGCTGCAGTCTTGCGAGATTTGTTTGTTTCTGAGGGAAATATGGTAAAATGGTAGGATGCGATGACATTACACAGAATTGCTATTTGTCTGCAGAGTTCTCTGTGCATGAAATGTTTGATTAGAAAACACACACACACACATTTTCCCCAGGGTCGCAGGGCACATCACCAGCTGAGGAATGATGGACAGTGTCTGGACCCCTGAGCCTCCCTGGCTGCCAGCCCAACTTCCTTGCTATTCCAGCTATCTGCCTTGATGTGTAAAAGTCTGTTCATGGGCCAGGGATTTAGCTCAGTGGTTCTGGCGTCTGCCTCACAAGTGCAAGGTCCCGAGTTCAAATTACAAAGCTGAGACCCTGTCTCAATAAAATAAAATAAAATTTAATTTAATTTAAAAAGTCTGTTCATGAGCCCAAAGGCCCCTGGTGGCAGGTGTCAAGATCAGTCCAGCCCTGAGAGGGATCTACGTCCACAAGACCATCGGGGCTGAAGCCAGAGAAGGTCGTGGAGGGCTGTTCCTCTGCCCTACGGCAGCGCAGGACTTGGGCCAAAGAGCAGCAGACACAGCCGAAGGCTCTGAACCCCGCAAGTGCTCGTCCGTGACAGAGACACCACAGGAAGTGCACAGGGTGGGCTGCAGGCGTTTGGGGGCCTCTTTCTGGGCCTCGGGTAATGAGCAAGCAGAGCTCTGGTCAGGCAGCCATGCCAGCCCTGGAGCCCCGGGCTCCTCCTGTGCGCGACAGGGAGTCTGGAGGGGACAGCCGAGAGCTTGGCTCTTAGAAAGCAGAACAACCGGTAAGCACGCAACAAAGAGGAGGCCGGAGAGAGCTCGAGGAAGCCAGGCTGAAGTGACAACGGGCACAGAAGGGCAGGAACAGCCCCTGGGGTGGAGGTGCACCGGTAAGGTCTGGGGGTCGGCGAGGCCCGGCCAGCCTGCTACCTCCTCAGCAGCGGTGCGCTGGTGAAGCCCCTGACAGGGCCCCGGCTGCTCTATCGGTCAGAAGCAAATGCCCGTCAGCGGGTAATGACTGCTGACTTCCGGGGTACCAACACTCCCACAGCTGCTGAGGTCAAGTTCTCCAGGCTTCGCAACCAGCTTAAAGCTCCTGAATACTTACCCGCGGGCCTCTGTGGCCTGCCAGACGCACCCCACCAGGACAGGTTCAGCTGCTCCCCTCAGAAGCTCCCCGAGCGCCTCTGCCCTCCATGCCGGCCCCCGAGGAGCAGTGTCTGAAGAGCTCTAGGGTGTGTGCCCACCACCCCACCGGGTAACTCGCTCTGAGAAGTCATTCCCAGTGTCTATGGGCTGAAATCTCTCCTCCTGAAGTATTTCCTCTTAGTGCTTTTCCTATACTTTATAAGGCAATGAAGAAAACCTCCTGCGGTTATAAAGCCCCTCAGCTTGGCTCGGACCCCTCCTGGCATCCGGGTAGAACAGCTCCACTCCAGCAAATTGCTACTGAGATGTCACTCAGCCCCTGCTTCCCCAGGATGGACTGAGCTGCGTGTTGACAGATCCTGTCTCCAAGAATTTGCGGACGGAATGGTTTCTTTTTCAGTAGCACTTACTGTGTCTAACTCAATGATTTTTAATATAGACTCTGAATTACACAACCACCACTACAGTCAACTTTAGAATGTTTTCATCACCCCAAAAAGAAACTTATTTCTGGGCAGTCACTTCCCATTTCCTCCAACTTCTCTTCCCCTCTTCCCGCGCTCTAGCCTCTGGCAACCACGAATCTCCTTTCTGTCTTACAGATTTGCTGATTTGGGTCATTTCCTATAAATGTAACTGTATACTATGTGGTCTTTTGTGTTTGCCTTCTTTGGCATAATGGGTTCCAGGTATACTCGTGTGGAAGTGGCTAGTGAATGTTTCAGTACTTCTGTATCTATGTTTCTTTCCTCCTTGCTGACAAATAATGCTGCACGCCATTTTTTTTTTTTGTTTTTGAGACAGGGTCTCGCTCTGTAGTTCAGGCTGGCCCTGAGCTCACTATGTAGCCCAGGCAAGCCTGGAACTCAGCAATCCTCCTGCCTCTGCCTCCCGAGTGCTGGGATTACAGGCGTGAGCCACCACGCCCGGCACTGTGGTATGTGGTATTGACTGCTGGTGGGTGTGAGTCACCACGCCCAGTTTACCGGGATTGAACTCAGGGCTTTGGCGTTTGCGAGGCAGGCGCTGGAACCACTGAGCTAAATCTCTGGCCCTGCATGCCATATTTTACTCATGCATTCAACGAAGAACAGTCACGCTGTCCCACTTTGGAGACATTACAAACGATATGCAAGTTTTTGTATGAAACATGTTTTCTGTTCTCTTGGGTATATGCCTAGGACTAGAATTGCTAGACCACAAGATAATTCTACAGTTAGCATTTTGAGGAACTGCCTGGCTATTTGCCATTTTACCTTTCCATTAGCAGTACGTGCGGGTTCTAAACCTCTCACAACACTTGTTACTGTTTGTCTTTTTCATCACCACCATTCTACTAGTTGTGCAGTACAACCGCATTGCGGTTTTTGATTTGCAATTCTCTGGTGACTTATGAGTACTAACTATTATCATTTTTGGTCATTTGAATATCTTTTCTGGAGAAATGTTTATTTAGATCCTTTGCCTATCGTATTTTGGAATTGGGTTGTTTATTCTTAAGTTTGTTATATGTTTGAACATAAGTCCCTTTTCATTCACACAATTTGAAAACATTTTTTTCCCATTTCATGGTTATTTTGCTTTCTCGAGAGTGTCCTTTGACATTAGGCAAGGTCTAATTTGTATATTTCCCTTCACTTGCTTTCAGTTTTGGTGTCATACCAAGAAACCATCAACTAATCTGAGGTCATGAAAATTTGCTCCTGTTTTCTTCTAAAAGTTTTATAATTTTAGCTCTTGCCTATTGACCTTTGTTCCATTCTGAGCTTTTATGTACAAATGAGGCAAAAGTCCACCTTTTGTCCTTTTGTATGTAGACATCAAGTTGTTTTAGCATCATTTGTTCTGGACTTTTTTTGTGTGTGCTGGACTTTGTGTGTGTGTGTGTGTGTGTGCGCGTGCTGGACTTTGTGTGCGTGTGTGTATGTGTGTGCGCTACCAGGGATTGAACTTGGCCCTTGTGCTTCCAAGGTAAGTGTGGTAGTACTTGAGCTAAATTCCCAAGCTAGTCTAGCACTGTTTGTTAAAAGACCTTTCACTGAAATCTTTTAATGAATTCTTTAAATGAACTGTCAAACTTGTCAAAATCAGTTGGTCATAAATTATGGAATGGTTTTGGTTTGTTCTCTAGTCCTGGAGACTGAACCTAGGGGTGCTCTATCACTGAGTGGCAACCTTAGTTGCTTTTAAATTTTATTTTAAAACAAGGTCTCACTGTGTTGCCCAGGCTGGAGTCAGATCCATGATTCTTCTGCCTCAGCCTCCTGAGTAGCTGGGATTTCAACTGTATGGCCCAGCAACAGCTTAGGATACAGTGTTGAGCTCTCTGGTCACACTGTCTTATCCTTCTGACCATACTGAGTCTGTTCTGTCCTTCTACCTCTAAAGTATAGAGCCTCAAAACAAGGAAACAATCAACCCCATAGGTATCCCCCGAGTACCATATTAAGGCATTTAATCATCCTTTCCTCAAACTAGATGGTATTCTACACCTATTAACAAGAACCTAAGACAGCATCAGTTTTTCTACACCTACCAACTATTTTGGGAAATCGTGGAAAATTAGGTTGGGTTCTGAGAGTTGGGATCATATTTTGGGAATGAAGGGAGATAAGAGTTTATGAGGTGAGCAAATAGCAACTGCTGTGCTCACAGGAGTGTAGGTGTGATGTAAAGGAAACGGCCCTGAGCTCAAAGGCAGATCAGAGTCTTCTGCTGCTGTTCACCATGTGACCTTGGTGTAACTCAAGTTGTGACTCAATTGTTAAAACTTGTAACTCAAATGTAACTCAGTTCCCCTCCTTGAGTTCACTGGCATCACCAGTAACAGGAGAAGGATGGAATGGATCTGTGATGGAATTCAGGACACAATTCCACATGAACTCCAGTTTCTTGCAGCAGTTGAGCGAAAATGTAGGATCTGCTAGTGATGTCTGCCAGGGGCTCCACAGGGGAATCTGCTAGTGATGTCTGCCAGGGGCTCCACAGGGGACAGCAGCAGCAGCTGTGCTGTGCTGTGTATTTACTGAGCCTGGATCATGCCAGGGACTAAAGCTCTTTCCAGAACTCTGAATTCCACGACTCTGTGACTCAGCTGACCCTTCACCAAGGGCTGCTGGAAGCCTGCAGGCTTCTCCCCCAAGCCACTGGCCCTGGCCGAGCACACAGCCTAGTACAGGCAGGCGGCCCACTTCTCTGTGGCTTCTTCCGGCCAGCTTGTCCTCCCAGATGTGTGAGGCCGAGTCTCAGTTGCCACCTCCTTCCCTCTGCAGCCCCAGCTCTGGCACACACAAGACCTAAATCACAGCATTGGGCTGACCACGAAGGTCCCACGGGGTTGGAAGAGAAGCTGCACATTTCAGAATCTCACACTCAACAAAGGCCTCAACAAGCTGCAGGGGTCAAAGAACACTACCAGGCCCTGGCATTTCCCACAGGAGAGTAGGGAAAATGCTCCCTGGGTTTCCCTTGGCCAGAAAACACAAAGAATTAGTAGGTGAGGTGGGGCCCTGGGCCACCTGGGGGCCCTGACCCTCTACAGATTGTGCGGGAAGGAGGACTCCTCTGTGGCACTGCTCAGTCTCAGAAGGGAAGTCAGCTTGAGCAGAACTTCCGGGCTGCGGAAGTACCATGGGCAGGGCAGGCCGCCTCTGTGCGCATGCGTCTCGGCCCACATCAAGGGGTCGAAGCCTTCCAGCTTTCCACACCTGTGAGCTGCAGGCCGGCTGCTGCTCAGTGTGTGCTGAGCACTGCTCACCTTCACCCCAGCCTCCAACTACACCAGGGCTGTCTCCTCTAGCCCCCGTCTGCCCACACAGACCCCACGGGGGCCTTGGTGGTGCCTGAGCCACTGCACCGGGCCTGCCTCCCGCTCCACGCCTCAGACCTTCTGACACCTGTCCCGGTTCACAGCACCTGTCTCATCTCCAGCCCCAGCTGCTCCGTCTTCACCCTGGGCAATCACAGACCCCTGAGCTCTGCCTCCATCTAGAACCGCCTCTGGCTCACAGATCCCAGCCCCGTGCTGCCGCACCGCATCAGACTCAGCCTGTCCTGCTGACCATCCCACCCTTATCAGTCCCGGACAGGAACATTCGTCCCTCCAAGCTCCAATCACAGTCCCACTTCTGCCCCCAACACTGTGCGCAGTCAGCCTGCTAGCATGACGGGGGCTGTGTTGCCTACTGGTTAAATTTGGGTGTGTAAACCAGGTGGCCAGTTTAGATCTCAGCTTGGTGGCTTCACAAACAACTACTTTCTCTTCACTTTAATTTGCTAACATTTACAATGGGGGAAGGACATTAGCCTTACTACATAGTGTAGCTGTTACAAAGAGCTGAGGACAGTGCTTGGTGGGCAGCAACACCGAGTGACGGTAGATCCACCCATTCGTCACACAAGTACTGATCCAGCACTGACCAGAGGCAGGTCCCAGGCGAGGCCGATCTTCATAATAAATGTTTATGATCGCAGCCACCTATGTTGACCCCTCTGCCCAGAGAGCCCCAGAAACAGGCCGATGAGACAAGGGAGATCCACGTCCCAGCTGAGGCTGCAGCTAGAGGCCTCCAAGGCACAGGAAGCAGGTCATCAGGGCAACCGGCAGACGCGGTGCACGCGTGCATGCTGGGGTGAGCTGGGGACACCTCTGCGGGGGCAGGCAGGAGAGGAAGGAGGCTGGGAGGTAGGAGGGCGCCTCCTCCCTTGGACCTTTTGCAGCTTTTAAAATCTGAACCATGTAACTAACTCTATTGCCTGTTCAAAAACAAAACAAAAGAAAGAAAACAGCTCAGAACTCTGAAAAAGCAAAGTTATCCTTAGAAGATGTCATACAAGGGGTGATCAAAATGTACAATGAAGGATAAGACAAGAAAAGAAAAGAATAGAAGGGAGAAATGGAAACAAAGCTATTTTTAAATAAGGAAGAAAAGAGGATGAAGGGAGAGGAAATTGTGGGAAAAAGAAGAGGCAAGATATATAACATACAGGTACAAATTCCCTGTGATAAATATGATCATTATATATCTAAAATGTACCTGGCCAGGTGTGGTGGCTCACACCTGTAATCCTAACACTCAGGAGGTTGAGGCAGGAGGATCACCATGAGTTCAAGGCCAGCCTGGGCTACATAGAGTTCAAGGTTAGCCTGGATTACATAACAAGACCCTGTCTCAAAAAAAAAAAAAGATTTTAAAATGTACTGATAAAATTAAAAATATACACACACACACACATATATAAAATGAGCATGATACAATACCGTGAATCCCCCTCAAAGCATACACCTTTGCTTCAAACACACCCCACCATTACCATCACTTTCTCAAGAAGTTCTAGAAGTCCCCTTTCATAAATGTCATGAGGTATGACCAAAATGACAGGGAATATTGTTGCCAAGGGCCATCCAGAAACATCATGTGTGTCCTCACACATGATATTCAGTGGATCGGTCACCGTGTGACTGTGAAATTGGACGTTTAAAACTTTAAAAATTTTAAACACTAGTTTTTAATTGCATCTCACATATGCTGCTGTACTGGGCTCTGTACAAGCATGGCAGAGAACCCTGGTCTAGTTTGGCTAAGACAATACGTGGTAGATCATTTTCTTTCTAGATTCTACCTCGAAGAGATAGTTTCAAATACAAACACACTTTAATGGATAAAGATGTTCCACTGTGAAATGCAGAAACAGGAAACAGAACTGGTGAAGGACAACCCCCTCTCTGTGCTTCCTCCAGCTCCTAGCTCTGTGTTGCAGGGGTTACAGAAGAAACTGAACAACTGAACAGGTAGGAAATATGAGGAGGAACCTGGCAACATTCAGCCACTGCTGTCTGACACAGAAAGTTAGGAGTTTAACTTGATACAAGCACAGAAATAATATACAGCCATTAGAGATAGTCCCGAACACACTTTCACATGTAGCGGCAAGGGTACTCATCAGTACAGCTGTCATTAAGGGCAACTTCATTTACCTTCTGACACAACTGCAAACACGCACACCCTCTGTCATCGTGGGCACCTATCTAGGTAGATACAGCTGCATGTGTGTAAAATGACTCATGGACAACGGTTCTCCTTAGATTCACTGGAAACATTTTAAATGTCCATCGACAAGGAACCAGGTAAAGAATGCAACTGCAGAAGAGACAAAGAGGCTTTCCATGTCATGCTACAGAGTTCTGGGGTGTGTAATTACGGGACAAAAGCCAAGTACAGAACGGCATGTACACCAGCTGTTGGGAAAGAGAAGAATAGTATTTTCATGGAAAGTTCTGGAAGAGAACACAGGAAGCTAGCATTGCAGCAGGGGAGTGAACACATGGCGATGGAGGTAAAAATAGTTTTTTACTGTACATCTTTTCCTTTATATATTTGCATTTTGAATTCTATGACTATATTACCTACTTGAAAAGGGATAAGGTTTCTAATTTACTGCTTTCCATGTGCCATGGATTCCTTTAGGTGTCTTCATGCAGAAACTGCGTCGATCCTTTGAAAGACACTCGCTAGATGCAGTGGCACCAGCACCGATAATCCTGGCTACTCCAGAGGCTGAGGCAGAAAGGTGGCAAGTTCAAGACCAGCAATTTAAGGAGAACCTGTCTCAAAGCAGAATTAAAACGGGTTGGACAGTAGCTCAGTGGCAGAGCACTTGCCTTGCAAGAGTGAGGCCCCTGGGTTCAATTCCCAATACTATTAAAAAGGAAAAGGAACCCCGTAAGGTAACTCTTTTATTGCTCCCATTTCATAAGGGAAGAAACTGAGTCACAGAGAAGTCGAGAGCTGGCTATGGCCGCAGAGGCAGTGGGTGTCCAAGCTGGGGTGTGCACCCTGACAGTCTCAAGTCTGTCCTTAATCACACCTGCTGCCTGCTGAGACTTCGAGATTAAACATCATGACAGACAACTGATCCCTTCAGGATAAAGGGCCGGAGGGTAGAGCTGGTCCTCAGGAGAGAGGACTGAATACTCTCACGGTATCAGTTCTGCGCAAACTGATCTATAGGATCATGCAGTCACAATGAGGCCCCAAGGACTGGTGCAAGAGCACAGAGAGGACAGAGGGCTGGAATAGTGGGGACACGCCGAGGAAGGGGTAGGACGTGTGGACTTGGGACTTGCTGACGATGGTGTGGAAATGGTGTGGGACAGTACTGCGATGAGGGGCATGGAATAGTTCAGAAACAGACCCACGCACACACGGTCCCTTGATTTCTGAAGCCACCACACCTAGCATTGTGGTATGTGGTACCGGGGATCAACTTGGGACCTTGCGCTTGCCAGGCAGACGCCAGATCCGCTGAACTAAATCCCCAGCCCATCTGAACAGTCACAGTAGAACACTGTGGAAAGGACCAGCTTTTCAGTAAAAAGTGCCGGACAACTGGGTGTCCACATGGGGGGCAATGACACTTGGGTTCTTTCTAGCAGGCGCCCAGATCAGTCTCCAGTCGATTCTGTCCTGACACTCTTGTTTGATGTACAGGGCACATGACAAGCTTCTAGGAGAAAATAAAGAAGGACATCTTCATAATTGATGGTAAGGAGAGAATCCTGAACAGTATGTGCACACACACACATGTGCACACACACACACACACATGTGCACACACAGCAGCAGCAACCTTAAAAGACTGATACAACTGAACATAGAGACTTTCTGTTCATCAGGCTACCACTAAGACCTCTGTGACACACAACCAGCCACAGCCTCCTAACCTGGCTGCACGCAGAGCTGGAGGACGTCAGCGAGGAAAAGACGAGACAGTGGCGAGGACGGTGAGCGAGGGTGGACCTGGCACCCAGGCACAGGACACCCTGGAAGGCTTCCCGGCGGCACGAAGGACCAGGGGACCCTCAGCTAGCCCCAAGCAGAGTCCAGGGGGACAGGGAGCACAGCACAGACGGGCCCCTCTGAGGCCCGAGAGGACGTGGAGGACCCAGAGCCCATGGCCCCGAGGCTGCGGGTAAGACCGGCACTTTTTCATGCTGAGATTCCGTGATTTCTCTCTTCTTTACATATTCCTGTGCGTTCTGAATTTTACGATGATTCTAACTATTGTCATCAGAAAATAATAGGTGAAAATTTCAAGGAAGCAATAAAACTTTCTAGATCCACTTGCTTGTTTGGGTCTCTCTCTTACTCCCCTCTTTCCTTATCTGTGCCTCAATTTCTTCATCTGTAAATAAAAGGAAAATATAATATTTTATTGATAGGGCCAAGAAGCCTGTACTGCGTGTGCAGAGGGAAGGTTATAAACTCAGGAACGAGATCTCAGTGGGCGCTACACCTCTGTCAAAGCACGAGAAGCGAACAAAAGGATCGAGCTGATTCCAAGCTTTACTTTCTGGCTGTGGTGGGTTTGCTAGCTTCTGCCCAGCTGGTGCCGTCTGACAGAGCTCTGTGCGATGGTGGAAATGCTCTGTGCCTCCACTGTTGGGTACCATCACCACTCGTCACACGGGCTACTGAGCGCTTCAGATGTGATTAGTATGGCCGGTAACTTCGCTTTAGTCCATTTCATTTCATTTGTAGAACAGGCACGTGTGGCTAGTGGCTGCCATCCTGAGCAATACAGATCTAGATTTAACGGGTGGGCGAATTCATGTGTTACTTATGGGATTTGTTTTCATTTATTAAAAGAAAAAATAATCACTTGGGAAAGAAGACTATGTGGATGCCGAGGGGTTTTGCCATTAGCTATTATTCTGTCGAGAATATTCGTCGGGAGAGGAAGTTCCACCTGCAGCTTCCTGGTGGACACAACTCTCCAGGGAAAGGGAGGCACCCGCTGCGTTCCCTGGGACAGCCTCTCGGCCTCTGCAAGATGAGACTCACTGCAGCCTCAGCCTGCGGGCTGGGGTAAGGACGAACGGGACCAAGGCATCTAGGGATCAGCAAAGGCGCAGTTTGTATCACTGCGGGCGTGACTCCCCTCTCAGCAGCTCTGAGTGGGGCACAAAACCCTTCACCCAGAAAAAGCGGGATCTTCAAGCCTCTGCTACAGGCCTGCCGCATGACCTTGGGCATCTCCCTCCCTCTCTGGGGCCCAGATTTCTCAGCAGTAAGATAAGAGAAAGGTTACTCATTCCCACCTACTTCACACAGCTGCTGGGAAGGTAAAAGCGATTGTGGAGATAGGGGGAGTATGCTCTGACAAAGTAAACCTCCTCCCCTTTCTTCTGAGACAGGCTGGCCCTGAGCTCACTATGGAGCCCAGGCAAGCCTCGGACTCAGCAATCCTCCTGCCTCTGCCTCCCGAGTGCTGGGATTATAGGCATTGCATCACCACACCTGGCATTGTGGTGTGTGGTACTGATTGCTGGTGGGAGTGAGTCACCAAGCCCGGCACTGTGGTGTGTGGTTACCAGGGATTGAACTTGGGACCTTGTGCTTGCAAGGCAGGTGCCAGAACCACTGAGCTAAATCCCCAGCCCTAAACCCCCTTTTTTGAACTGGAAGGGGGGTCAGAATCCACACAGTTGCCTTGCAGCTGCCCTCTCACAGGTGCCCCCAGCATCATGAAGGTGCAGACCGAGGACCTGCACCCCACAGGAAACCCGGGAGGCACCACATTCCCCCCACTGCTGGTGACACTGAGTCACCCTGCAACCCACCTGGCAGTTCTGACCGTGTTTCCCCTGCCGTGACATCTGCACCCCGTACTGACTGCAGATCCGATGCTTCCTGCCCGGGGTGCCTCTTCCCAGGCCCACCCACCTGGCACCTGCTGCACACCTGGCTGGAAGTCCCACTTCAGGGTTCTGTTCCCTGTTAACTTCTCCTCTGCCCTGTGGGACTGTGCCCTGTGGCACAGTCTCTCGAGGCGGGCACTGCCACTCACGCTGGGCTCGCTCCACCCCTGGGTACAAACCGCCCCTGAGACTCCAAGAGCAGGGACTGTGCCCGCAGGTGTTGAGAGAAAGGGACCGGCAGACAAGCCTTGTGATTCCAGGGTCTCCACACGGCCATCTGCCCAGGGCCAGCAAGGGGAGTGCTGGGCATCACCCTTAGTGGGCCTGGAAGATGTGTCAGTGACCCTTTTGGGACTCAGGCACCCTAGTGTATGGAGGCAGCAGCCCCAGGGTTCTGGGGGGACCACACAGGGTTGGAGGGCTCGGTCTCAGACAGACCTGGACACCGCTGCACACTGCTGAGAGCTTTAAGCAGGTCACTTGTTCGCTTAGAACTGGGCCTCACACCCCTGCCTCAGGGCTGAGCAAAGGAACCGAGAAGACAGCCTCCAGCACAGCGGCCGGAATTAAATAAATGATCGGGACACTGTCAGGGGCCATCGGAGTCTGGTCTACGAATGCCAAGAATCCTTGCTCTCTATCCGCCTTCCATGATACACTCAGACCTCTCGCAAGAATTCTGCTAGAACCACAGAGTGTGAAATAAAATTTGACATACTAGCATGGATGGACCACTGTCCTCCGAAACGTGAATTTCCCTTAGGTGACAGAGGACGAAGACCAGAGGGACAGCACATATCCCAAGGACCTCTGCGCTGCCTGGGGAGACCAGGGACAATGCCACACTTCGCACGCAGAGGCACCAGCAGGGCCTGGGCAGATTGAGCCACGTGAGGACTGAGACACGGTTGTTCTCGTTCCTGTGGCGGGGAGGCCACAGGAGCCTGAGTTAGTGAATACGGAGCCTCGGCTCTTGGGGGGACACAGGGCTGGGTGCCGCGGCCTCTGGTCCACAGTCAGCTGTCTCCGTGTTCTCTGGGTGTTTCTGTCCCAAGGGCCTTCACTGAGCGCGGGCCTCGCAGCGCTGGTCTCTGGCTGTGGTGCCCGAAGCCCTGCCTGACAGCTGCATCCCCACAGCCCGCCACGGCCATCCTGCTCTTAGAACTCGGGATGGCTCTTTGACAGCTCGCCGAAGGTTATCGGAAGCAGTGAAATCCCCAAGGAAAAAGCACGACCAGGTAAAAGCACAGCATGAAGTGGAGAATGAGCCAGTTGTTTGTGGGTGACAGCAGGTGAGCACTGCCACGCGAGCCACACTGGCCTGTTGGTGCCACAGTTCCCCATGCACTGTGGGGGGGAGGCTTCACCAGCCCGCACACTTGGAGGTGCCCCAAAAGGTGCTCACTGATGCCCCCTCATCATGTCAGAGCCGATCACGAGGCCAGATCTGTGGAGGGGGCTGTCGAGTCACCACAGCCTCACCCGGTGCCCAGCTCACAGGGTCGGTGTGTTAACGGGGGAAGCAGTGACCAGCAGGGCCAGGAGCTGGGTCGAGGTCTCACAGATGCCCCAGACGGGCACCTGGCCCTGCTGTGTCCAGATACGGCATGGTCCCCCACGAGAGGCCATCTACTGAACACCAGCGTCCGACCCTCCCAGGCTTTCATATGTATTAACTCACACAGCACAACCACAGCTCCGTGGGTTCGAAATGACCATGACACCCACTCCACAGAGGAGGAAACTGAGGCCGAGACAATGTGAGCCCTGATCACACCGTCCTCACCGTGCTGCCTTCAGATCCTCGCGTCCACACAGCCACACTGAGCCACAACGGCCACCGTCCCTCAGGAGAGGCAGGGAGGGCCCCACATACAAAGGGGCACACCCGGGCCCCAGCCTGGGTCCGTCCACTCTGCCTCCTGCAGGACACTCCGCCGGGCCACTTTTCTGCCCCATGCTGAGACCTGGTGCAGCACCAGCCCGGCTCCCCAGGGCCGAGGTGGGTACCAGCTGCCTGCGTGTGTCCAAACGCACAGCAAGGCCCCACAAGAACAGTGTGCTCTTTATCAATTATAGTTTGTATCAGGTAGAATCGTGTCCTCCAAAAGGCACGAAGTCCTAACCCTGGGACCTCAGGATGTGACCTTACTGGGAAATGGGGTGCTCACGGGTATAATTAGTTCAGATGGGGTTACTGCGGAGCAAGGCCGGCCCTAAACCCACCTGGCCTGGGTTCTTCCCAGAACAGGAGAGACTCAGACAGGCACAGCAGAGAAGACGGCAGGTGACCACGGAGGCCGATGGGGAGGACGCAGCTACAAAGCAAGCGCTACCGAGGCTGGTCTGGGGCCCAGAAAGAAGCCACGCTGAGGCAGGAAGGGCGCGTCCCTGGGGCTGCACGCGTCCGGCTCTGCGGCGGCCTTGTCTGTGGTACACTGTTCCAGCGGCCCAGGAAGCCGACCCCTGGCTGGACCCAAGAGGCGGGGCTGCTGGTCACCCGTCCTGCTCCAGGCACAGCCCAGAGCCCACAGCGCCCTGTCCCGGCCCGCTGTCCACCGTACCCTGTGCACACAGCCAGAAGCCCTGACCAGTCACTTGTTCTCACCTTTAGGAAGGCGCTTCCTTACCAAACTAAATGCTTGGCCCTTCTTTTCCCCTTTATCGAGTGTATTGGTACGTTTTAGGAAGCCATTATGACCACAATCACCACTGAGCATTTGTACCTGTCCATGATGTAACCTGATTCTCATTTTTTCCTATTCCTCTGTCCCCACAACCCCTTACCTTCCTGTATACATAAACTTCATTTCCACTTTTTTTTTGTTTTTACCATCAATTTTTTTTTCTGTCTCTTCTTTGTAAAATAGTAGTGATGCAAAGGAGATAAATATGTACTCTTTTCATATGAAATTCTGGTAAGGAAGAAGAAACCGAATAATGCTCCAATGTACTCTGCTCTTAAATTTACCTCAGAGTCCAATGTAGCTGCTTCAGTTCCAGTTATTACATCTGTGTTCCAGCTGAGAGGAACCAGGGAGGACATCGTCCTCTACTTTAAGGGCATCTCTAAGCAATGTGCACTCCTGACTTAGCCTGACTTAATCACATGGGTATATATATATATATATATATAGCTTCAGGAAACTGGGAAATGTGTAGCTAAAATTTATACACTGCTAAAATTCAGAGGCCTATCAACAAAATGCCTCACAGTTGAGCTAAGACTCCAGAATGGGTGGATGGATGACAGATGGACGTGCAGATGGTGGCAGATGTATGGACGGGTGGGTGTATGTACGGAGGGCTGCCAGCAGGATGGTAAGGACGGACCGGGAGGGTTTCCCGGAGAGAAGAAAGCCGAACAGGTGCAGATGATGTTCTGTGGAAAATGTCAGAAGAGAAGGGTCCAAGCCTGATCGGTGTCACAGGTGCCTTCGGTGCGAGATCCCTCGCTGCCACTGACCGAGGTTAAGCAGACGGGAGTGCGCGCGGGAAGGGCTCCAGTGAAAGCTTTCTGGCGGCGAGGGCTGCGCCCTAAGACCATCAGCCCGAGTCAGGTGCAATGTCCTTCCTCCCGAATTCTGCCCTCACCGGCCAGCGCCGGCAGCCTGAGGAGGAGCACAGCCTCTCTGCTCCCTCTTCCCGCCCCTCCCTCTCCGTCACTCCTCATCCCCTCGCCAGCTGGTCTTTCGGAACACAGGCTCCCGTCTCCATCCCCGACACCTGCCATGACTGTCATCTCCTAGCCCAGGGGACAGAAAGGTGTCGGCTTTGCTAAAGACCCCGGAGTGGCTGGTGAGGCGGGCGTCCCCTTCACAGGGGCCACTGTGCCCCGGAACGCTGCCTCCCCACTCCCGCCTCCCTCTCACGGGACCCCTCTCGGCCCGGCGCCGTCTCTCTGTCCCCTGGCCCCAGGTGGGAGCACACAGGCCCCGCCCGGCAGGCAGCCCATCGCCCACAGGCCGCGGCCCGCGTGCGCACCACTGCTGCAAACACACAAGTGCTGACCGCAGTCTCCCCGGGCCTCTCTTCTCATAGCGAGCTGACATTTTCTAGCAGACTAGATCATTTTCTCAGATGTGCACCAGGGGGTGCGGGACCCTGGGGGTCAGCAGGATGGGCTGAGGGCCTCTGGGGCTACCCTCAGAGCTCCTGGCCAAACGCTGACTCTGCTTCAAGGCCCTACACGGGAGATGTGCCTGAGGCGGAGGCCACACTGCTTCAGACTCTTCTCTGAAATGCCATGGCTGTGAATGCCACACAGATACGGCATTGCCAAGGCTCTCCCTGGCATCAGAAGCTTGGCTATCCAGGGCAGCCCTGGGCAAACCAGTGAGGAGTTTTGGCCCGGCTGGCTCCTTCTCTCAGCCTAAGCACCCACCCCCTGCATCCTCCTCCAACCCCGACCGGGCGGCCTTTGCAGATGTCTTCAGTCTCCAGACCTCGCCTGCCACCACCCCTGCCCCACACAGGCCCAGACTCGGGGAGGACACTCCAACCTGCCCGATGGCCCTGGCTCGAGGGAAACCTTCCCATACCCCCTCCAGAAGCAGGGGCCTCCACCCAGAGTGGGTCCCCTAAACAAAGGCTTCTTTTTTCCAATAAACCCACCGCAGTGAGAAAGCATTTCCTTCCAGGTGCTGGGCCAGGCAGTGACTCAGATGGCTCCTTTCTGAGCCTCCATTTCTTGGGAGAAATGTTCTGCACGGGATGTGTCCACATGGCCATCAGCAAGAAGAGGGCCTTGTCTGCGGCCCACGCTGAGCCCCAACACCAGCCTAGGGTCCCACATTTGCTGCCTGCAAGCCAGGATCTCTGAACATCACCCGAGTCAGGCCTCGAACTCCTTCTCACAGTGGGACACCAAGGCCAGAGGGCAGGAGCTACTTGCTTCCTAGACAGACAATCCCAAATACCAGGAGGACCCAGGAATCCTCCAGCTCTGCTCATGTCCTACTATGTGCGGGTCCCTAAGCATTTTCTAAATCAGCAGAGAACAGCTTTGCCCAGAAAAAGGATAGGTAGGTGAACTTGGTACACGTGCTGATGACCTTCCTCGGCTGAGGTCACAATCTCCAGGCGCAGTTCTGATCTGCTGCCCCTCCTCCCAGCCTCTCTCTCTCTGCGAAGCATGGGGGCACAGCCGGGAAGGGTTCCACAGGGGTGAGGTGCTAAGCAGGTCTCTGGTCATCCTGGGGGAGGGCGCCGGGCTTGGGGGTTATCACCTGATACAGAGGGAGGCCAGGCTCCCCACCCTAGTCCTGGCCCGCCCTGCCTTGTCACTGCACTCAAGGGCCTCAGGCACAAAGGAGGTGTCTGCTTGGAGAGTTTGCAAATCCACTCAGCATCACAGTCCTCTAGCATCTGTGCACGGGACATGAGCGTGTGAAAACAGAAGACCTGAGTCTTCCCGGTGGAGTTGGTTACAAGGGCTCTGCTTCCTCTGCAGGTGCTAGCCAAGAAACTGATTTGTGCAGAAAAGAGGAACCCCTGGGGGGAGAGGGGAGCTGTCTTCTTGCAGGAGCTGAGCCCTCAGGACAAGCTGGTGTCCACTTAGGATCTCAGCTACTGGGAAGGCGAATGCGGGAGGATCACGAATGCAAGGCCAGCCCGGGAAATTTAGCGAGAATCCGTCTCGCTAAATAAAAACCAAAAGGCCCGGGGACGTAGCTCAGTGGTCAGCACTCCTTCAGTGCACGTGAGGCCTGCGTTCCATCCCGTTTCCTCCCTCCAGCTCCCCCCACAAAGGGGCTGCGATGTAGCGCAGGCCAGCAGGGACGCGTGGGCAGAGGTGTGCACGTCGAGGACGGTTCTGCTGCGAAGGGGAGCTGCGCACGGGCTCTTGCAGCGCTGGGCAGGGCGCGGTGACGGGGCCTCCTCAGAGCCCTTACGGGACAGCACGCAGCTCAGGGTGACCACAGGTTGCGGGGACACGCGGCCCGAGAGGAAGACCTGTGCTTCTGCTCCTAAGGGTCTGTGCCTGAGGGCCCGCCCATCTCTCCCAGAAGAACCAAGAGGGCTCCTTGGGGGGTGGGGGCAACACTAGAAATCCATTAAAGTTGTGCTTTTCATCTTTAGCTCCACTCTTGGGCGGAAGCAAGTGCAACTTCCTGGCTCTCAGTGTAAACAGTTTGGGTAACAGTTACATTGCACTTGATCTTAGCCAAAAGGCCGAGAAGCGATTAACAGTTACATTGAATCGGTTCTAGAATTGGTCACTACAACAGCACTACATAACTCCCCTCTAAGCACAACCTCTTAATGGGGGGTGGCTAGTGAGGAGCAGACAGGAAGTTAAGGGGCTTTCACTTCCGGAGACCAGGGCTCCTTTTAAGTCCCGAGAGTAGCCAGCACCCAAGGGTGGGGTCCTGCGCGCAGCACCTATCATGCCTGGCCTCCCCCCACTGCTGCTTGTCTGGTTCTGCTTGTCACTGTCGAGGTGACACAAACTGAGGAGATGACTCGCTGTGACAGTAAGAAAGGTGGAAAGTGTCAGGGGGAAGGAGCTGACTGTCCCCTTTTTGTCACTTGACTCTGCAGTCAGCTGAGATCCTGGTCTGCAAAACGGAGTTCACAGAGAGTGGGGGGGGGGGGTCTGAATGGCTTCCCTCAAACGGCAGGAGAGACCAGTGTCTGGTGGGATTCCATTCTGATTTCTGGATTTGGGGGTTCAAATAAAGGTCCCTGGTGAGCCATAAACAGGGACCAGGACCCGGACTGAGCCATCGAGGGGGTGCGGAGGGCGCAGGGGGACTGAGGGGCGAGGTGGAGGTGCTGAGAGGTCGCCAGCCCCTGCACGCCCTCTGCTTCTCGGGCAGGACCTGGGATATCCTGAGGCCTTGGTCTCTTTTGGGGATGGAGGAGGCTGGGTTTCCAGCCTGAGACCCGGCGAGGACCGCCTGGGAACATCAACCCCCAACCAAGGGAGCCAGGTCAAGGGGGAAGCTGCAGCTGTGACCCTCAGTCCCGAATCCACCCGGGAAGTGCTCGCCAGCGCCCCCGTCTGGAGCCTGGAGTGGTTAGGGGGCTCCTCTCACAGGCTTTGGCAGGACCCCCAAGCTAAGGAGACTTGAGATCCACATTCTGCCTTTCTGGGTATCCGTTTGTGTTAAATTGTTCCAACGCAGAATACTCTTTCCAGTGAAATAACAAGCAAATCCTTGGTACGGCAAACCTCCGAAAATGCAGTGGGTCCACTCACGTGGTGGGCAGCGTGGGGTGCTGCCAAGTGCCCAATCCCAGAAGCTACACCTCAAGTGGGCACCAAGAAAAAGAGTTCTCGCGTGACTTTTCTGCACAGTTGGGCACCTGCCCCCTAAAGCCCAGTCCCCTCAGTGGCCTCGGCCTCATGAGGGTCTCAGCCCCATGCCTGGCTTTCTCTCCAGTTCACCTCCCATCCATCAGCAAATCTTGCAGCCCACCACACCTCCTGCCTTCACGGCCCACCTGGTCCTGGCCACTTACGGCCACCACGGGGGCTCCCCGCGGTGTCTCTCCTTCTGTCTCTATCCACCTGCTATCCGTCACCCCTCTGCGCAAATGCAGGCCCCCCTGGGGTGGTCTTGGCCGGCTCGGCACAGTCACCAAAGCCCTTCTACCCTAGAGGACCACGGTCCTCTGCTCCATCCCCTGGCCTCGCTGCTCTTAGAGCCAACCCCTCCCTTGCTTTTGCTCCCCCAGATCCGCAGATCTCTAGCAAGTGCTCTTCTCTCACAGCGACCTCCTTCCACCACCTGTCCCAGGACCCTCCTCCCCTGACCTCCGTCTCTCCTCAGGGGTGCACCTGCGGCAAGGAGCCAGGGCCTTCTTTAATGCTGGGCTCTTGCACCCGCAGTGCAGACTGTTGACAAACCCAGGCCAGAAGAGCAGGAGAAGACGTGCCTGTGCCCAGAATACCAGGCAACCTGTCTGCATTTTCTCTGTCCCCAGCCAACAGGCAGAGCTGGGTGCAAAGATCCTCAGCTGCCCACTCCAGGGCCAACACTCCACCATAGCTGCAAGGCAGACAGGAGGGCTCCGGAACGTGCTCTGACTAGCACTCGGACCTGCCCCAGGGCTCCGCAGGGGCTGGGGGTGGTCAGGGGCATGGGAGGGAGGAAGAGCTTTCCGTTCTTTCTGCTCTCAGTCTCCGAGCCCTGCAACACCCTGGGTGTGGACCCCACCCCCACCCAGCACGAGAAGCTCACCAGGAACTTTCCAACCCAAAGGTGCTCTAAACTAGAGCAGTGTTTTATCAGCAAAACAAGACTCACAGAGCATTTGGGACACACCAGACGCAGTTCCAAGCAGGCCGGAGATGGTCAATAACCCTGCAAGGCCTGGGGACGGTTACCTATGACTAACCCAGTCTACCAAGGTGTTATTAAGAGCTCCAGACTCCAGTTGAGGCTGGCCAGCTCACTTACCCAGGTTACATGGTTGACACTAGAAGGGGTCACACCCAGCAAAAGATGACAATAGTTATAATAACTATTAAAGGTTTC
This sequence comes from Thryonomys swinderianus, assembly GCA_004025085.1. NCBI lineage: Eukaryota > Metazoa > Chordata > Mammalia > Rodentia > Thryonomyidae > Thryonomys > Thryonomys swinderianus. The sequence continues at coordinate 72,610 of PVIC010000207.1, forward strand.
CTCAGGGCAATATGCTGAATTCTTTCTACAAACTCAATCCTTAATACAGTCTGTAAGGAGGAGTTTCTACCACTGATCCTCATTTTTATAGATAAGCAAACTAGATTGAATAACTGGCCCAGTAATGAACAAAGGAAGGCAAGAGGAAGTGTGAGTCGGGCTGGGGCATCCCTGAGAAAAACGGGAAGTTGGTGAGGTCAGGGTGTTCACCTTACCTTCCGCCCCACCCTCACCCCGCCCCACCCCCACCCGACAGCTCCACCTTGCAATCTGCAGTGTAGCAGATACCTGCTCCTAGGGGTCCCCTCCTTGTGGGGATTCCCAGCTCTTTCCACCCAATAGCATTTGTCTTTGCGGAGCTCACTTCCGAGGAAAAGCTTCCAGCCTCCTTTCCAGAGGAGAGGTGGACAGAGGTCCTGAAGGGTCGGTCCCTCTACGCCACTGCTAGTGCCCTATTTCAGTCTGCGGCTGCACAGCATCTACCAAAGGATCACTCCAACTCTCCCACTTCCCAGGGTTGAGCCTGGCACAGGCTAGGCCAGGGAGCGAGGGGGTGTCATCCTGAGACTTTTAAAGGGGAGGGCAGGGAAGGGCTCCCCAAGACGTGCCCATCAGCCAAGGCACCCAGCGTGGTTCCCAGAGACTCTCCCCTTCAGGTGCCTTCTCAAACCTAAAGCTTCGGGGACATCCCTCGGACTAGGCAGGGACCTTCGCAGGTCGCTGCCCTGAGCAACGGGGAGCTTGAGAGCTGGGGACGTGGAGGGACAGGAAACACTATAGCAGTCCCCTTTGAAAGCTGGCTTCCCCGCCCTTCAATTTCATGCCCTCTAAGCTGCGCCCTCCCCCGGAGACCTCGGACACCAGGTTAGGCATAGGCTGCCCAAAGGTCACTGTCGGCGGCAGGCCCAGTGAAATGGGGGAAGGGACGCAGAGGGGCCCTCGTCCAACGAAAAGGGTCAGCTCTCGGGTCCAGGACGCCTCGGAGTCGACGGAACCGCGGCTTTCTCACCCCATGCCCGGCCGAGTCTGCGGCGCGCAAGGAGCTGCAGGTCGGCGGGTCAGGGCCGAGCGCTCACACCCGAAGCTCAATCCAGGAAGGAGCCGCGTCCACACAGGCAGCCTGGCTCGGCTCCAGCAGGTAGAGCGTCTCCCTCGCAGCCCTGCGCAGCGCGGAGAGTGCGCGGCTTTCCAGAGGAGCGAAGTTCGGGCTCTGAAGTTTGACTCGGTCTAAACCGCTGCGGTCTCGGGCGTCCCCTCCCCCGCGGAGCGCGGGCCCGCTCGGCCGCGGGGCGCTGGGGCCGCTTTCGGCCTGACCCTCCCGGAGCTCCGACGGCTCCAGGGGCGACTTACCCCTCGGGGTCCCCGCGCGCGGGCGCCCTTGCCCGTCGGATCATGCCGCCGCCGGTTCGGGGTCGCTGCTCCGCGGGGCTCAGGCGCGGGTCGCGGAGCGCGGCGGCCCGGGAGCCCGCATGGCGCTGCCGCTGGCCCTGGGGAGGGGCCCGGGCGGGCGCCGTCGCCAGCCCCGCGCCGAGTGGGTTCGCCGCCGCGCGCCGGGCGCTCGCTCCCTGCCACTTCCTGTATCGCCGCGAGCGGGGCTTTCAGGAAGAGGCTGGCCTTGGTGGTCAAGGGTTTTCTGTCAAGAGCCATTCGGCGGCGGCTCGCGGCCCGGAGCTCCAGGGGCCCGCGGAAGCCGGCCGTGGTCGGCCGTGCCGGGCCCAGGCGCGCGAGCTCGGGCGCCTCCTCCGCGGGCGGGGGCTCCCGAGAGGGAAACTTAGGGAAAAGTCTCCAGCCTAGTGCGGGAACAAGGCGCTCTCGGCCCCTGCCCGCCTGGACCGCCGAGGCAGGTGGGGATGCCCAGGGCTCCCGGGGTGAGCTCGGTTGGCAGGAAGCCAGGGCCAGTCCCCGCCCAACGGCTCCAGAGCCTCTGACAATGCAGTCCCATCCCTGACAGGTGACAACTCCACCTTCTCTTGGATGCCTCCACTGACGATAACCTCAACACCTAACAAGTATGTTCGCCCGTCCATCGAGCTGATGTGGAATTCACCTGTGCTGGATACCCCACCTGGATAGAGGAGTGGCTGAGAGCCAGCGAGACACAGCTAGAGTCCAGAGCAGCCTGGCAGGAAGGAGGCTTCTCCTCTGAGTACCCAGGTACTCGACAGTGCCCTCCGAGCCCACTGTCCTCCCACAGTGATTGGGTAGCACTGGGCCTCAGGAGGCCACCTCTCCCTCAGGCTGGATTCCTCAACCTGGACACTAGGAATGTTGTGCGCTTGTAGGGTACACAGTTGGCCTCCACCCACTAGATGCAACAGACATTATTGCCATGTGTCCCCAGGCCAGTCACCTGAGTTGTCCTCACTGGTCAAACACCTTCACTTCATAGAGGAGTCTGCAGCCTAGAGAGGAGGTGATTTGCCCAAAGTCACCCACCAGGCTGAGGCAGACGGGACTGAAGCCCTGGGCTCTGGTGAATGGACCGCCGGCCCCCTCTGCCCTCCACACCTCGGCCAGGATGCTCTCCTCACCCCCACGGCCCTGTCTTTCCTGGACGTTCCCTCAGTTCAGCCCTTCAGAAGTTAGAGTCTGAGCACTCATTAAAGTACCGCCTCCCGGTGGGAATGTGAAAGGCTGTGAAGCCTCTCTGGGGACTAGGCTGTCAGCTCCTCAACGGCTCAGCATGCTTACCCGATGAGGCAGCAGTTCCACTCCCAGGAATACAACAAGACGAGCGAAAACACCTCCATACAGAAGCCTGTGTGTGACTGTGTACATCAGCCTTACTCACAAAGGCCAAGCGGGGAAAGCAGCCCGATGTCCTTGGGCTGATAGAGGATAAACGCCGGGTGGTGTGTGTGGTTCTTCAGCCAGGAAAAGGAACGAAGCCCCGAAGACATGCTTGCTGTGACATGGACGGACCTTGAAAGGAGGCGAAGTCAAAGGCACCAGTCGCATTCCATTTACATGAAATGTTCAGAACAGGCAAATTCACAGTGGCAGAAAGTAAACTGGCGGCTGTCAGAAACGGGGAGAAGAGAGAGTGGGGAATCCCTAGTCATAGTTACAGGGTTTCTTTGGAGGGTGATGAAAATGTTCTAAAATTGATGGTGGTGATCATTGCACAACTTTGTGGCTATACTGAAAACCAGTGAATGACATGCTTTAAGTGGGTGAATTGTATGGCATGTGAATCGCAGCCCAGTGAAGACATTTTTAAAGAAAGGTCACAGAACATACAGCCCCCAGGAGGCCACCCTGACTGCTGCAGCCCATCCACTGTCCCCTCTGTAACCCTGATTCCTACAGGCCTCGCTTGCTGGTTTCATGACCGAGCCCTACTGACTTCTCTCCTCCAAAGCCAACGCAGGGTGAGAATAAACTTTTTCACCGTTTTCCTTAACAGAGCTGTAGCTTTCCTACTTGAAAAGTGTTCGCTGAGGACAGACCCAGGGAGTTCAAAGTCAATTCTGCAGCCTTCTAGCTGGGTGATCTCGGGTAGGGCTCCTTTCCAGGGCTCCTTGCTCATCTGTGAAAGTGATGAACATGAGTGAAGCGGGCCACAAAGCAGCCCCCGTTCCGTGATTACTTCTTGCCGTTCCCTGACCAAGGGAGCAAGCCCCTTGCGGCCCTCCCTGACCCAGGCAGTGGTCCACCGAACTACTGGGCCTGGAACCAGTCTTAGCCCCTACTAGACTGTCCTAGACCAAGAGGGACGCCAGGACATCAGTTCTCACCAAGAAAAGGCTTCCTTCAGCTCCTTGGTCACTGCTGAGAAACAGGATAGGCCTCTCAGAGCCATGGCAGCAGCCCCAGGCTCACATCACGTCCGTATGGAGTCCTCATGAAAGCCCCACTGCTCACCTGTGCTGAGAAACCGGAATTCCTCGGGTGGACACCAGACGAGGCCCCCTCGTGACCCAGCTGCTGATAGCTGACTAAAGAGAAGGCTGCCAGGATTCCAGAAATCTCAGCAGCTGCTCTTAACTGAGGCCTCTGGTGACCCTGACCAGACAAAAGGCCTGGCCAATCAGAGTCCAGTATTCACCAGTCACAGTGATTGGGTCATGGATGAGCACATGGCTCCACTGGACCAATCAGATCCCTTCCTGAGCCTGGAGGGCACTGTTAGGGAATAACCTCAGTCTGCCCTCAACCCCACGCTGGCTTTCACTGCAGAGATTATAAACTTGGAGCCACTCTGGGCCACCATGTAGTACAGTTCTACTCAGGATGAATCAAGTTACAGGGAGGAATGTGGACAGAGATTCTGCCTCAGGGACATTCTCTGAGGCTTGGATTCTGACATGCTTAGCATGTTAATCCTCAGTTAAAAAAGCCAATAACAGTCCTTTCTATTTACTTTTCCTTTCTTAAAAATGCAAACACAGTCTTGGCATGGTGACACATGCTTGTAACCCCAGGGCTTGGGAGGCTGAGGCAGGAGGATAGCTACTAGTTCAAGGCCAGCCTGAGTTACACAGTGAGATCAAGGCCACCCTGGGTTACTAGCAAGGCCTTGTCTCATCAAACAAACAAACCAAAACCAGAAAAATCAAACTCAGTTGAGGCAGGCTTCTGTTACTGGTCATCAGAAGATTTCAGATTACCCCCCCATGGCAGCCCCACCCAGCACCTTACGTTCTTTGCTGGATCCTTCACACACGTCTCAGGACCCTCTGCCCTCCTCAGAGGTGGGAGCAATCGGCTGGGCCCTGGGTGGGAATCTGAGATTTTTCAGGGGAGGTTGTCCTGAGGAAGGGCACCCTCTGAGCCTCCTTGGACGATATAGGGGCTGTTAGTGAAGAAAAATGTCTCCGTGTACAGTCTTGTTTTTCGGACCTTCAGAACTTTGCTGAGTTGGAAACAGCATGTCCTGCCAATAGACATTTCCCTGCTCTGTCGCAGGTAAAGCCCGGACTCGAGCCAGTGATCATCGCATCCCTTACTTTCCCTGTCTGGGGGTCAGTTTCCTCACGTAGGTGGGGCTGCTGCACGCTCCCGGAGCTGATGTAAGAAAGGCGCTGTGTGGTGGGTACTCAGTACACATCGACTGTCATTTGGATCGTGGCTAAGGCCTTCAGGTTTTCAGGGCACGAGGTAGGATGAGGGGAGGAGGATTGAGGAAGCGTGTGTGGGGGGGACACAGGAGGGAGAGTGACACAAGGTTCAGATTTGTTTCCATCTTGACTCTGGAAGAGAGAGTAAGGTGGCTACCAGGCCCAGAACTAGACAGTCCCGTCTTGTAGAAAGACCACGGAGCGGGGTATGCATTCATGGCCAACCCAAAGGAGCCAGCCAGAAAAGCACTCACGTTCTCCACCCTCCCTGTAGCCCCCCACGGGGGCCCCCGACTGCCAGACCCATTGGTCAACTCATGGGGATTGGTTGATTTGTGGGAGATAGGCCAGATTGGCAAGGCTCTAGAGTGACTCCAATCTCAGGGCCTCTGGCTGTGAGCTATGGACAAAGCCACCGAGACACCCAACATCCAGGCCTCTGGCCCCTCCAGCCCAGCTGGTTTGTCGTTAGCTGTCGCAGAGCAACCCTTGTCTGCGTCTCTTTGGACAGAAGAAGCGCCACACGAGCCTGGGTTCCTGACTAGTCAATCTGATAGAACTATACTAAAGCTAGTAAAAACTGTAATAAAATTGGTGGCTATTTGAGATATTTTGTTTTGCAAAAGTAGATCAGTAGATGACAGCTCTTTTTCTGACATTTCCATCTTCTGGCTCCCAGCAAGTTCCCATATCTCCATTTCCTGGGACTTTAGAGAAATCGTTGCGGGGAGGAGAGACGCTATTACTGCAAAATCAGTCTGTGACTTCAGGGTCAGAGGAGAAAAAATATGCCTGTCCTCGCTGGGCAAGGGTCTGGGCTGAGCTGGGACTGGGCTCTGGCTAAGGAGCAGCCTTCTCTATGGTCCCACTGACGATGGGCTGGTGGGAGTGAGGGTCTGGCACACAAATCCGAGCCCCATAGGTCTAAATACAGCTGTCTCTGCAAACATGGAGTTGGCCCTCATAGGGTGCAGGCCAGGCCTGGGGTGTCTGAGACCTCAGGCCCTGATGGGTCTGAGTTAGCAAAGGACCATGCTTAGTCCTAGGCTCGGAGTATGACTTTCTCTGGGATCTTCCTGGGGGGGAACTGAAACCCGATAAAACTAAGATTCTGCTGGGAAGGAAGAAGAATGTGGATACTGATGCCAACAGACAACTCTTGCCCATGCCATCTATAGAGACATGACCACAAGCTCAAGCCCACACACGGGGAGACTTCAGGTCTGATAGATACGTTCAGTAACTTAATTGTGGTGATGATTTCAAGAGGGTATACCTACGTCAAGACTTGCCAAACTGTATACTTAGTCTTCTACAATTATTGTATGTAAGTTTTATTTCAAAGTAGCTGTTGTTAAAATAAAGTATGTCATTTCTGTAGCCATTGCATTGTAAAAAGCATCAAACAAGCTCGAAACAATTCTTGTAGTTTTTTCTGTTCTTCTCTTTTTGAGACAGGGCCTCACTATGTAGTTCAGGCTGGTCTTGGACTCACTGTGTAGCCCAGGCTGGCCTTAGTGACACTTCTGCCTCAGCCACCGGAGTACTGGGACTCCAGGCTCATGTTGCCACACCTGATACTTCTGGTTTCCTAAAACCATTATCCAGTTCCGCAGCAAAGTCACCCTGTCTCTGATAAGTGGGTGAAGTTCTGACTTATGTCTTTTTCTTGGTTCATATCACTTAGTGTAAATAAAAATGTGTTCAGTTATAACATTCATGTCATTTTCCAGTTGCAACCAAAGGTCGGTACAGATAGCAGAGTTTGGCAAAAATCAGTGAAAACATTCTGTGACTATTTTATGGAGTTTATAGCAGAGAGTGTTATGTATGTTGTTATTTATTTATTTTTTTAAAAAAGCAAGGCTATCAGTTATAACTGAAGGCGTAATTCAAGTGGTTCTGACAACAGGGCTATAAAGGTCGGGCGGGAGGCAGCCGCTTCCCTCCTTCCCACTCAAACACCAGAGGAGAAGTGGCCCTGGAGGGGTCCTGGAGAATTCTGGGTGCGGGAACAGGCCGGAGTGGGGAGAGCCCACTGGTGCAGACAGACTCTCGCTTGCTTGGCTGCCACTCCTTCCTCTTGGCAGTGTTGGGAGTGAGAGAATGGAAAGAGACTTTGAGACGGTGACCTCTGGAAAACAAAGCCACATTTTTGACCAGAGTCCAACGATTCAGCATTAGCAGCTCATCATGTCTGAGCTGGCTGCTCTGCCTGAAGTCAAGCCAGGAAGCTGGGTTTTGCTCTGGGAAACAGCTCCTACTGTGTGCAGCATGCTGCAGTCCTACTATGTGCCAAAGGTTGAGGGATAGGCTCCAGGAACAAAGCCATGTCGGACACTCTTTCTGCCACCTTTTCCAAGAACTTGTGTTCAGGTAGTCAGTCTTTAACTATGTCTGACTCACCCATGTACTATCTGGTTAAGTTGAGGGGGCCTCAGGAGAGCTGTAGAAATAGGGAAAAATTCTATACACACAGTGTTACTAGTGAGGACTGAGGCATAACAGACAACTTGCTAATTCAACAGCCTTAAATAATTGAATTAAAAAAAACCTGACACAACTTTTGTGGGCCAGGGATTTGGTTGTTTCTGGCTCTGGGTTACTTATGAGGCTGCAGCTAAATTGTACTTAGGCAGTGATTTTGGACTCTGAGACAAAAGTTGTATGCCAAGGAAGGCAGAGCAGCAGAGAAAGACTGGGTTCCTGCCCTGAGTCCTGCCTCTAGGCCTTTCCTTACACTATCTCCTCCAGCCGGGATGCCCTTCCTTTGTTTCTTTTTCTCTTCTCGTTTGGATAGGGTTTCACTGTGTAGCCCAGGCTGGCCTTGAACTTGCAGAGATTCTCCTGCCTCAGCCTCCTGTGTGCTGGCTTATAAGCGGGCACCACTATGCCCGACCCTCCCTTTATTTCTATCTGTTGAAATCCTGTTGATGAAGGAAAGTGAGTGATTGCTGATCTTCCTGCCTCTCCCCTCCTTTTGTTCCTCTCCCCTTTCTACCCTCTTCCACCTCTTTCCCCGCCCCCTGCCCCTCCTTCCCCTCTTCCTCTTCTTCTCTATTAGTCAGCTTTTCATTGCTGGGACCAAACACCTGACAGACACATCCCAAAGTAAGAAAGGTTTACTGGAGCTTGTGATTTCAGAGGCCTCAGTCCATGGTCAGCTGGCCCCAAGGCAGAAACACTATGGCAGAAAGACCAGGTAGGAGAAAGCAGCTCAACCCGTGGTGGTCAGAAGCACAGCAAGTGGGACGAACCAGAGCGAGGAGAATCGAAGACCCAGCGATCTTCCTCCTCCAACTGGGCCCAACTTGCTAACAGCAACGACTATGATCAGGGATCCAGTTATCTTCTGAAAGCCTCACTTTGAAAAATATTAGGGGACATTTTAGATTAAGTCATAACACCTTCTCCCTCTCTTCCTCCTTTTTTTTTGTACTTGAGAATTTGTGCTGAGCTACACACTGGAACCTCTGAGCTAAATCCCTGGCCTTCTCTCCCTCTCCTTCCTCCTCCTCCTTTTCCCTCTGTCCCTGGGCTGTCTTTTACCCCAAGGGCCAGGCCCGGGTCTTCCCAGGCTATGTGGAATGTGCTTCACAAAGGAGCTGTCCCCTGACTACTCGAGGGTGAGGATGTGATTTATTTCTGTCTCACTTCCCCTTCTGGGGACATCGACTTCCTCTGATCACCAAGTGTGGCTTGTTCTCAAGACTTCTGTGTGAGAAGGACTGGGCTGACTCATCCTGTGAAATCGCAGGGAGGCTACGGGTGGTCACCGTGTGGGGAACCTGCCCCGCACTGCCCTCGGCTAGCTGGGCTTCTGCCGTCACCTAGGGAGAGCCCGCTGAGGGGCAGGCAGCTGGAAGCACTGAACCATCCAGCTCTGGTCTCAGCTTCTCTCTTGTTAGCTGTGTGACCTTGGGCAATTTTCTTAGCCTCTGTGGGCCCATCCGCCTGCGGGAAGACGGTGGAGGAGTGTATAATCACCCAACAGCTGCCAGTCAGGATCTATGGAAGGTGGCTAACAGTGACTGGCATGTGGTGACTCATGAAAAAAGTTAGCTTCTTTTCATCGACTTTCTTCATCTCCAGCTGATTTTTGTCAGGGCCATACAGGTGCCCATCTCGTGGGCTCTTTGGTGCCTTCCTCCCACTGCCCTGCCATGACAGGTGGGTTTCAGGCAGTGTGGTTGCTGTTCCTTACAGAAGCCTGGGGCCGGTGCTGCTGAGGACTGGAAAGGGAGACACAGGTCCCTGCTCCAGAAGTCTTGGTGCACAGAGTGGTCCTCACCGTGACCTTGACCGAAAATACAGCGGATGTTTACATGTTTAAAACATTTGTTACAGTAAAAGACACATTGCCGAGAATGATGGGCTGTATTTGAAGCAGGGGGGAGGATTCTGAGGGGAACTCCTGGCACTGTATCTTTTTTTTTTTTTTGAGACAGGGTCTCGCTTTGTAGTTCAGGCTGGCTCTGAGCTCACTATGTAGCCCAGGCAAACCTCGAACTCAGCAATCCTCCTGTCTCTGTCTCCCGAGTGCTGGGATTACAGGCGTGAGCCACCACGCCCAGCGGGACTGTATCTTTTACTGTAATACATTTTTAATTTAAACGTTCCCAGGACCCAGTGCAAAATGAAAATGCATAACTCCTTGCTTAAAAAGGAGCACAGATTTCAAGGCAGCTGTCAGTGAAGGCAGAAGTGAAGCAGAACATGACAGGCCCCAAAGTAAGGGCCTGCAGAAGTCCTGCAGGCCATGGTGTCTCAGTCTGTGGGAGGCAGAGGCTTTCACAGGACAACTGTGGGTCAGCGTCAGGCTCTACAGCCTCGGCCTCCAGTGACCCTCAGCCTCTGCCCCATCTGCAAGGCCCATGTCCACCCACTGCAGGTCAGGGGCCCCACATGGGAGCGGACGCTCTGCTGGCCTGGCCATGCTGCCTGCCCTTGGACCGCCAGGAAGTGCCCTTCCACGGGAGTGGGCCAAGATCCCCTGGCATTCTTTCTTCCCCAGGCTGGTGTTTGTCTCACAGGCTCTGCTTCCCGGGGGCAGAAATTCCAGAGAAGGCAGCGGAGAGCCTCCTGATCCACCTCCCTGGCCTGTCGCCTACTCCTCCACAGGCCCCAGGGCCGAGCCAGAGAGCGGAGAAGCCAGCGGCCTCCTTTGAAGAGCTCCCTGGCTGCTGGGTGGGGGTGGATGAGGAGGAGGCTGCACAGTGCAGCGGGGAAGGAGGCCGCTGGGACCCCTGCTGCAGGGACTAGGTGGGAGCTAACGCGGGGGAAGGTGGCTGGGGGGAGGGGAGCGAAAGGCTGCAAAATGGGTCGCGGGGACCAAGTGAGAAAATCGATAGCTGTATCCCGCGCTGGGGGTGGTGGGAAAGGGGACTGGCAGGGAAACAGTCATTCTACTGACCTAGTGCATAGAAACGGGGGGGGGGGGTGTTGAAGGGCAGTTTGATCGTTCCCCAAGATTTTATGAAAATTCAAAAACATATAGAAAAGTTGAAATATGTGTATAGCGAACCCTTAGACCAATCTCATGTTACCACAAACATGTCACTAAACTTGCTGTCAACTATCTTTGCAAGCACCCACCCACCCCTACATACTTTTGTAATACCTGGAGATCAATGATTAGGGGTGTTTCTCTGATCATGTGAGCATTTCCTTTTAGATGTAGAGTTTATTCTCTTTCATTCCTTTCCTCTATTGGTATTTGAGGTAAGATTTTTGGGTATTTTTGAATAAGCTGTAAAGAACATTTGCCCATTTAAGAAAAATCTGATTGCACTCATTTAATTTTGCTCCAGCTGATTTTGGAGGGCTTGAAGATCCGGCTGGAGAGCCTGGGAGGAGGTTAGATATGGGGGTGACTCTGGAGGGGCTCAGAACCTCAGCTCTATAACTGTAGATCTGGGGACAGGAGCAGAGAGAGGGGCATTCCTGGCTCCATCAGGGAGACGTGTGAGCCCAGGCTGCTGAGATGCATGACTCGTTCCTGACCTTGGAGTCACCCACCCTCAAGCCCGGGCCAGCTGGTTCTTCTCTGGGGTGGTTTCTGGGCACCTGTGTGCTCCAAGTATCGGCAGAGGACTCTGGTGGCAGCAGGATCAAGAGCCATTGGGTGGAAGAAAGACATTCCAGGATGGAATGCAAGTTAAAGACCTCCATCTATGGAGGAAGTAGAGGAGAAGCCAGAGAGGAGAGAGCTGAAGACAGGGAGGGGAACCGAGAGAGAGGGGCCGGCGGGGAAGACAGCACCCAGAGCGGTGAAGCTGACAGCGAGGACAAGGGCCCAGCGTGATGGTGGTCTGACCATGTTTAGGGATCAGGGTAGCATGCGAGACCTCAGAGGCAGAGTGTAGCTGAGTGTCAGAGGAGAGCGCACCCGTGGGGACAGAGAGGTGTCAGAACCCACTCCTGACCCCTCTTTGCTCCTCCCCTCTATGCTTCCTGGTGGATACCAGCTAGCAGAGGTGAGTGACAAAGACTACAGGGGTCCTGTTTCGCCACCAGAGAGCCAGCAGGCACCTGCACCAGAACTATGGTGGACTTGCTTGGAGCAACCCTGTGTCTATCTGTCTGTCTATCTCCTATCTACTTATTATTTATCCATTTGCTTCCTTATTTTTGCAGTTCTGGGGGCTAAATTACACTGAACTATAACCCCAATCCTTTTAATCTTTTGAGACAGGGTCTCACTAAGTTGCTAACCTGTCAGATGCCCAAGTGAAGCCAGGCATGGTAATGTTATAGAGTGCACCTGTCATCCCAGTACTCCCTGTGACTGAGGCAGAAGAATAACAAGTTCAAGTCTAGCTGGAGCAACGTAGCAACTCAGTAATGCCTGTCTCAAAATAAAAGTGAAAAGGGGCTCAGTGTGAAAGTTCTGGGTTGAATCCCCAATACCTGCTCCACACACATACACAAAGATGCCCACATGATTCACAGGCATGTTGGAGTGTGTAGTGGCATCATTCAAGGCAGCTGGGACTCCCAGAAGTTTGCAGATGGAAGAAATTAACCAGAACTGTCCACTTCCCATGACACAGGAGCCATTGACTGAATCTTTCTTCCTGATGAGCATAACAGCTATATAATTTAGAGTTCGGTGCAAAATGCAATGTAGGATCCTCTTAAAAGAATCATTAAGGGGCCGGAGATTTAGCTCAGTGGTTCCAGCACCTGCTTAGCAAGCGTAAGATCCCTGGTTCTATCCCTGGTAACCACATGCAATACCGGGCATGGTGACTCACGCCCACCAGCAATCAGTAGCACATTTGACAGTGCTGGGCATGGTGGCTCAAGCCTGTAATCCCAGCACTCGGGAGGCAGAGGCAGGAGGATTTCTGAGTCCAAGGCTAGTGTGGGCTCCATAGTGAGCTCAGGGCCAGCCTGAACTACAAAGCCAGACCCTGTCTCCAAAAAAAAAAAAAAAAAAAAAAGAAGTCATTAAGACTTTCAGGATGGTGACACCAAGGTAGAGGCCTTTGGAAGTGAGGTGATGTGTAGTGTGACCGTTCAGATCCCACGCCCGTGAGGCTGACAAGGTGAAGAGGGGTGGGACATTAGGGCTCATTCATACCAGTGCACCAGGTACAAGTTCTGCTGTGCTTTATTCATTTCTGACCATCACAATCAAACGCTCCAAACTTTCATCCTTTTTGAAGTTTATTTTTTCTCATTATGCAAATAGAAATGGTTTCCAATGGCTGTTATTCCAGTGTAATTCTTTCAAAAAATACAAATATGTATGTGTCTCTGCAAATCTGAATGGAAGCTCTACATGGGGCAAGACGGCTTGTGCGCGTTTATTTTATTGACAGTGTACAGATTTTTGATAGTTTGCATTACAATACTGACTGCTAGGTTTCTTAGGAAAGTTTAGTTTGTATTTACTCTAGATTTTTTTCTTCACAATAAAAGTAAACTCATGCCAGTGTTTAGGAACCAGTAATATCAATTCATTCCAATTTGATGACAATTTTATTAAACTAAGAATCTCATATCACAGAGCATTCACAGTGCAAGAGGCCACAGGTATTGAAAAAATAAATAGCGGCATAAATATATTTATTATTTACAACTTTCGGACCCATTGCTCCTCCTCTACCTGTCAAAGCGAGTGAACAAGATGGCGGCACTCAGCCCAGCATGTCACAAACGTCTTTTGGGGGCTCAAGCCTCAGAAGCTGGGTTCGGGTTGTTTATAAGGAGGTTCTGGCTGTGCCCCACAAAGACGCAAACACCCTGGGAAACCTTGCCAGCCTTCCTCTCCACCCTGCTCGGCCCTCGCCTTGGCAATCCCGCATCTGCCCTGGGCCTGGCCCCAGCTGGCCGGCAGCCCCTTTCCTCTCCGGGCAGTCAAAGCTGTCTTTGTGTTCAGACACCAGCAACTGCTCCCAGCTGGACGGGAGGCGCAGGCAGAGGCGCCCCGCCAGAAAGTGAGTGCTGTGAACTGCAGGCCGGTCTCATGCGTGAAGCCCCGCCCCTCCGGGACCCCGGGAGCCAGCCACAGTGGCTCGGGTCCCCAAACACCCCTCTGTGAGACATATGGGGGTGGGGGAGGGCATCATGGGGTCTACAGCTCAGAGGGCTAAGCTGCTACGTGAGGCAGGACGGCCAGGGGCCAGAAGAGTCCACTGGGACCTTCAGGGACACACAGCAGCCTTGCTCACAGCCAAGTCACCCTGAGGAGGAGCAGAGGCCTCTTCCTGTGGAAAGACGACTCTGCTGGGAATCTGGGAGAGACGGAGAGGAGGGCTCTGCGGTCTGAGACTCTCCCTGTAGATATACAGCCTGATTATCCCTAACCATGTGTCTAGAAAAACCAAAACTGCACAATCCCTCTCTTTAAAACAATGGTTTTCCAGTGCCCAGATGTAGAGAGTGCCCGCTTTCTCCAGGAATGAGGGCTTCACTAGCCTTGTAAATGGCAAAGTCCCAACCAGCAAAGTGCATAAGGAGCAACTGTTTGGATTCTGGCAACAGAGCCGGAAGAGGTGTGGACAGTGCCCGCGCTCATAATAGGTAATGGGCTTTTAACGAACGGGCACCCACATAGACAAGGCCTTGACTGTCACACAGCAGGGTGTGTGCCTCACCTTCGATGCTTCTTATGGCTCCCGTCCTGTGCGGAACATTTGGTCTATAAAAGAGCAAGTTTTTATACCCCACCAAGAAGTCAGAGAAAGATACACAGCTTGGACAGCTGGGTATTGACACCACAGGAGTAAAGTGTCTTAGAAACACACAGGCAAAAGATGACACAAAGCAGGCCTGCGTCCTTCACGGTGGGTGCCTATAAGTGTTTGAGGATTCAGCAAAGACAAATGCAACCTGGAAGGCATTTGCTGTTGATATTTTTAACTTCCCCAAAACACCCAAAGCCCTGCTACCACGCCTCTGGTGTCCCTGAAAAGGTGGCTCCTGTGGGCGGCAGAGTGGGAAGAAAGGCTGCTTCTCTCCACTGGATACGGGCACCCACTTGATCACGATGGCCACGGCGTGACATGCTTCACATTCTCCTGTCTGCCATCAGGCCTGAAGGGGAGTCATCACGCAACTACACCCCACGGAGATGCCTGTCCACACCCTGAGCCTGGTGTGTGCTCTTGGGGGACGGTCTTCTGCAGCCAGTCACGGGCCCACACAGGCAGCCACAGAACCCTTGGGGTCCGCCTCACAAGAGACCCTCTCAAATTCCCACAAGGGACAGCGGAGGAGGGAAGATTCCCCTACAGAACTGAACGGCTGTTTCTCCCTGCCTGAGAAGGCCTGGAAGGAGATATGACCACTGAGGGGCTCATGTGACTATCTGCAGAGACCAAGAAACCCAGGGACCATGTGCTCGGCCTGGAGATGATCAGGGAGGGAGAGTGGGAATTGGGACCATGTAGAGAGGAGTTTAGGGCCACAGTGAGTGGGGACAAGGGCCTTTCTGCCACCTCAGGGCTAACCGGAGAGCATTTTTAGAAATCTCTAGAACTTTCTATGGACACCATGTGGCAAGATAGCGGCCCCAGATGTAGACCATCTCACGCGTCTGAACACGTCAGCTAACTGTCGGCAGGGAAGGTTGGCTCCACAGAAACTGTCGGACAGCTTTAGGGAACCCTGTGTAGACATCTGAGGTGTTACGAGCTCCCCCACCAAGGGCCACGCAGTGTCCACTAGGGGCGCTGCAGCTCTCAGACTTCTGAGCTCCTCAGCTGCTGACTCCCAGGGGAAACTCCAAAAGGTGGACCAGGACCCCACTGTTCTAGTACCTTAGTCCACGAGCCCAGTGCACTCCCGGGGGGTGGGGAAAGGGAGTGGAAAGCAGCCTGGGCCTGGCTCCGGGCTCCGCTCCTGCTCTCCCCAGGAGCAACGCATGACTGCTTCCCGGCCCCCTTCCCTGGGCCCTCACCCCACATTAAAGTGAGGGAGGGGCAGTAGGACCGAGGAGGAGAAAGGCCAGGAGGGCAGACAGGT
Source organism: Thryonomys swinderianus (assembly GCA_004025085.1). Classification (NCBI taxonomy): domain Eukaryota; kingdom Metazoa; phylum Chordata; class Mammalia; order Rodentia; family Thryonomyidae; genus Thryonomys; species Thryonomys swinderianus. The sequence continues at coordinate 88,143 of PVIC010000207.1, forward strand.
ACAGGGCAAGGGCGCGCCATGCCCTTCCGAGGCTGCTTGAGGGGGGCGGAGCTGTGACCAGGCTTCGAGGCTTCCTCACTAAGGAAGAGCCAGAGCATGAGGACGAGGTAGCCCAGGACAGGGGGCGGGGGGTGGTGGCGGTGGGGGTGGTATTCAAACCTCACCTGGTCCAACCTGGCTGCAGGAAGGTGTGTGCCCCACAGGTGAGCGGGTAAGGAGCAGGTAAAAGTCACAGAGGGCGGCCAGGTCTGTGCACAAGGCAGACAGAGGAGCCGAGGCAGAGGAGCACAGGGACAGCATTAGGGAACCCTGTGTAGATATCTGGGGTGTTACAGCACTAGGGACTGGGTTCCGGGTGGAGGGGCTGAGCTGCCCACAGTGCCCTTAACCTCCAGTCTCCCAGGGCAGCGGGCCCAGAAGGGTCCCCAGGGCTGGGTTCCCAAGACACTGCACACCATCGGCCAGGGCGCTCAGGCTGGGGAAGTGAAATTCTCAGGAAAGGCGGGACCACCTCCCCTGCTGCTACAGACACTTTCTATCTGAAGGCAACGGTTTACTTTCATTTTCTGTCCCCAATGGGAACAGCTACATGTCATATTTTAGCTGTCTATTTTTGTAGCTGAAGTAATTACCTCTTGCTAGTGAGCTAATTAGCTGCGGGTTTAAAATAAGGGAAGCAATCCTGCAGAAGGGTGAAAGCGTTGTTTTTTTGTTTTCTAAAGAATCCTAAGTTATCGAGAATTTTTAAAACTTGGGATGGAAAAATATTTAGTTAAAACAGACTTTTCTGACTGTAGTGTACATACAGTTTTCTAGATATAATAAATATGTAGAGCCTTTAAGGAAGTTACATTGGCACATTGAAGTCCAAAGAAAACTAGCCAAGAGTATACTACATATTAAAAATATAATTTTTAAACCTCTAACTGCAACCGCAGTATACTTTATAACGTCAAGTGGATTCTGCGGAAGAAGGTGACAGTAACTGGGAAATATTCTCTGAAAGCTATACAAAGATCTCAGAGAGTGGGAAGTCAGCAGGGAGCTCTTCAGAGGCCAAGTGACCTGTGTCTTGTCATAACCAAAAAGAGTTTTTGGTCTTTTGCAGGAAAAACATAGGAACATTGAAGGACAGATGTTAGGAGACGACCTGGAGAATCCAGGGGCCAATTAGATATTTGATAAAGTTTCGGCCCAGACAAGGCAAAGACATAGCCTTGCACAGCCATGCTCACTGCCGCAGGCTGGTGATCTTGTGCCCAGTGTGAGCTGGGAGTGTGCTGGCGGGTGCCTGGCTCAGCTTTGCTACTTACTGGCCAGTCACTAGAACCTCGTGACCTCTCCAAGACTAAACTGGCTGTTAGTTGGAATACTCCCTACTTAGGTCACAGAGTGGTTAGAAGAATCAAAATGGAAACAGAAGAAACATAACCTGCATAGGAATGTGAAACGTGTGTGTGTTTGTATAACAGGTGATCTAAGCTATTAGCACACGCAGTGGTCCCCAGTGGCTCTGAATCCCTTTGAAACTACCGTTTATACTGATGCATCTATGGGCTTCCTCACTTCCCGCTTAGCTCACTTCTTAGGAAAATCACTCTTGTTTCATTTTGAAGACTGCTGAGCCAGTATCCAGGGTAACAAAACAAGAAGCCTTGTCTTGGCGTGCCTACTAATACTGATGCAAACCCCAAAGAGAAGCCTGGAATGGGAATGAAGTCCCACGGTAGGTTCACGCTTACAGGAACTTAAGAGACACAAGCTCGAACACTTCCTCCTTTGGAAATTCCAAAGGCCTTAAAGAGGATAGTTATAAATTCCAGTGTGGGTCATGAGTCCCGTGTCTCAGGAAGGGATTAGCTACTGGATTGAAACTCATCACCACCAAGTTTAAAGCGGTGCCTGGTGAATCACTATAACTCTTTCTTCTCGCATTTTTACAGGTCAGCCTCACACTTTCTTCTGTGCAAAATATCTCAATATTAAAAGTGCATCGTATCCGATAGACTTTTGCAATAGAAACATTAAAAAAATAAAAAACCCACTCTATATAAAATTAATTTGTGCTTTCTTGTTAGAACCCAAGAATGGTTTACGTTCGTAAATCTTTAAATATATATATTTTAGAGCTATGAAGTAGCTTAACATTGTTTCACATTCTACCTATTTTTGAACCAATTCCCTCCACTTTCATGTACAGCAAACTACAAGGTTCAAGAAACTTCGTACTAAACACTCTAAGATAGGGTTTTCATACTTGCCTTCAGCTAACGAGAGAGCAATTTGCTGTGTTTCAGGAAATCTCTCTTCTTGTCATGAATCATCACTTCCGAAATTTGTTGGGCATATAAACAGCTGGGTGTCTCCACAGGTGATTTTGAAAAAAGAGCAATAACAAGGAAGCAACACGCTCGAGGGGATACAGAAGGTCTGGAATGTTCCGGAATCTCTAGCTGTAAATGTTGTGGTTTCCCCTACTGTGTCTCTGAGTTAGCACCTGATACCAGTTAGGTGGTCTTTCACCTCTTTCTAAATGCCAAACCCAAAGTCTTAGAGCCAAAACAGGATGGTGCACAGCAGATTCACTTTCTACAAGGGTTACTTTTTTGGTTCTTGCCATGATCCTTTTGTGTGGAACGATGTTTTTCAAGTATGATGATCTATATGATGTTTTACTGTTAATAATAATTGCTCATTCTCTGAATGCATCAATAAAAAGATAAAGAGTATTTTGTTTGTTTTACTCTCTTCTGCTGGGGAAAAAAAAGTTTCCATTCTTCCATTTTTTTTTTTTTTCCTACAAAAAGGATTGGAAAGTCAGCCATCATGGTCTCAAACCCCAGCAGGCTGAGGCCTTGCCTCCTCCAAAGCTCAAGAGCTGCCAGCTGGTGGCATGTGCTGCCTAAGGAGCTCACCCTGGTGTCCACAGGGGACACTTGAGAGCAACTGTCCCATTCTGCCTTTGCCCCAGGAGACCTCAGGCTCGCTCCACCTCACTCCAAGATGCCTGCGTGACAGGAAGAGTACTGCACACAGAGGTCCTCTGACAGCAGCGTGCGAGGGAGATGAAGCACTTATCTTGTGGCTGGCAGCTCAGGGGTCCCCGAAGCTGCTCAGCTCAAATGAATCCCCAAACCTGCCTCGAGTGGGCAGGACTCCAAGGTGGCATGGATGCCCAGCAGCTGGCCTGTGACCACACAAAGACCACAATGGTCCTTCCTTCCAGCTCATGAGGAACAGATGGTGGCTGCCGTGGCAGGTCGGACCTGTGCCTGGGAAGGAGAGAGGAGAGGTCGCCAGCGGCACGGGGGCCAGAGCAGCTCCAGGGGCAGCTGTGCTTATTCATCTTCCCGGCACATGGGCAAGTTGACGAAGGTGAAGACATTAAACTCTATCATTATGGAGAAGCACAGGAAGACGGCGTAGAGGACAAGCACATAGATGCCCAGCTTTCGGTCCAGCCGCCATTTGTTGAGGTGGATGCCAAGGACCTGGGAGGAGAGAGAGCGAGAGCTGGGCTTGGTGGGCCAACAAGTAACAAGGGCTTTTTGACTAAAAATGAACACGTATGTTAACAACTCCAGAACTTTCTGAAGAATGTGAGCAAGAGCAAATGGGCCCCACCAGGCTTATCCTCGGACTGAGGGAATCAGCCCTGAATGTCAGACTTGACCAGGGCAGGGTAGTCTCCGGCCAGCCCTGCTGACCCCAGACACTCAGGCCACCCTCCCGGCACTGGCTTCCTCAGGGCGCACGTGTCCCAGCCCTTCTCTAGGGGTGAATGGGCCTTCCCCCTTGGTTCAGAGCACTGTGGCCTTTTTGGCTGAGCAAATTTCTCAAGCCTCCTCCGACCGGCTCCTGGCAAAGTGCAGTTTAGGCTGTCGTTTTCTGTGTGTGTTTTGGGGAGGGCATGCTCCCAGGCACTCCCGCCTCCTGTCCCTGAGTCCAGGCTTCCAGGGCTCAACAAGGTGACCTCCACAGGGCACAGAGCGCTATAGAGACAAAATGACCCAGGTGCTAATCCTAATGTGGCCATTTCTACCCCTGTGACCATAGGCGAGGCACTGAACCTCTATTTCTTTTGCAAAACAGGAGTAATACTGCTTCCCTCCTCAGGTGGCGTAAGGATGGGATAAAGTCATGCAGAAGTAAGGTGCTCAGCATACATCTAGGCCCAAGGAGGAAGGAGGCCCATCATACCCCACTTTTAGCTCAGGTGGATGGGGGACGTTTCTCTCCCACCAGCCCCCAAGATAGCAAACGCCAAACCCGGCCCCGAGAAGAGACAAAGTAGAAAGCACCTCCCCAGACACATCTGTTCAGGAAAAGCGCTGTGGTTGCAATTCGCAACTCTGGGTTTGGCTGTGTCTCTCGCTGACAGGGGCAAGTGACGGGGAGGTGTCTGGAGTCATGCCCGGCAGGAGGCAGAGCGGGCACCACGCGGCGGGCATGAGCTTCTCATTTGGAGGTGGAAAGACTCACGGTGAGAGCGACGGAGCCCAGCAGCAGCACCACGGAGTAGACCAGACCCCGGCTGTTGATCTTCACCTGGAAAATCAAGCACGCGCCTGTGAGCCCTGCTTGTTTGGCTTCCTCAGCCTCTTGTCGGGAATATAGGGGGTCTTCGGACAAACACGTGGCTGCAGGGGGCAGGACAGTGTGGGCTTCCGTCTGGACTCTGCTCATCTGAGGCCTGGCCTTGAATTGGGGCTAAGCTGGAAGGCACTGACCGACCCTTGGTAAATACCCTCTCCCACCTGGGCATACCCATAGGTTGTCCTGGCACCCATCAAAGAAAGAAGGTGCCAAGGAATCAAAACTCTGGGCCAGCCAGGTGTGGTGGCTCATGCCTGTAATCTCATTACTCGGAGGCAGAGGCAGGAGGATTTCTGTGAGTTCGATGCTTGCCTGGGCTACATAGTAAGCTCAGGGCCAGCCTGAACTACAAAGCCAGACCCTGTCTCAAAAAAACTACCAAACCAAACCAAACCAAAACAAAAAAAAATCCTGGGCTAGAACTGGGAAAATGCTACTGTTCTCTGTAACATGCATTTATCCATCTCCTTATGCACTAAAAAGAACTTACCGTGGATCCATAGTTAATAACCATGGTCTGCAGGCCCCATGGGATGCCAAGCCCCACCAGGATGTCAAACACATTGCTTCCTATGGTGTTAGAGACCGCCATGTCTCCGAGGCCTGGAGGGAAAACCAACACACCTGTCACCAAGAGTAGGTCACCGAAAACTGAGGTTTCCCAGGGCTGTGCTTAGAAGGAGGCTTCCCCTATAGACCCTACAGCTCTAAGACCATTCTGTGAGGTCAGAGATCTGTGCCTTTCGTGAAATCTAAAGGGACCTATTATGGGTTGAATTATGAGTCTCAAGATTCAATGGGAAAGTCCCAGAGTGCTATAACACTGTTATAATGCTGTATTTGGAGGTAGGACCTTTAACGAGGTAGAGTAAGGATGAGGTCCTTAGGGTGAGCCTTGTCCAGTTGGTGTCCTTGTGAAAAAGAGAAACCTGGACACAAAGCACACAGGGGGACCCCAAGGGAGAATAAAAAGAGCCAAGGAGAGGGTCAGGAGAGGGCCCCAGGAGGGTTCTTCCTCCCAGGCTTAGAGAGAGCCAGCCCTGCCTATACCTTGACCTTGGACTTCTGACCTTCAGCACTACAAGATGATGCACCTCTGTTGTTCATGACACCCAGTCTGCAGCAGGGACAACCTCAGGGCCTTCCATTATTTCTCCTGCCAGTTTGGGGGCTCCCATCCTCCGAGGACCCACCAAGAGCCCTGCCCCTCTTGATCATCCTAGTTACACCGAGGGGTGGGGACATCCTCTCCGTGCAGAAGGAGATCAAGGGAACACGGTGTGTAAGTGACTCAGTCTCAGGACACCTGGCTCAGCATCATGTGCACCCAGCCACGACATGTATTTGTGACCAGGCAACAGCACCCGTGGCCTTGGCTTGATAACAGGGCATCAGATCTTACACCCTGGCAGCTTCTGTAGGGTAAGTGACCTTTCTCCACCCAGACGTCTCAGGACGTCTCAGAACATCTCAGGCTAGGGCTGGGCATCATTCTTCCCTGCCTGACCCCAGGCTGGCCTCTCAAATGGAAGAGCTGCATCCCTTGAGGAATACTGAAAAGTAGAGAGGGCACCCGTGTACGCAAGCGTCATGGTGGTGCAGTTGGTGCTACCCGAAATGCCTATCGTAAGCCGTGCGCACAAATGCTTGCGGGACGACCAGTCCGAGACACAGTGTGTGCACCTGTTGCATGGCCGTGGCAGCTGTGAGGCTCAGCACCGCTCCAGGCAGCTTCGCAGACACGTGGCCCGACCCTGTCTGCCCTGGCCTGCTGGGGCTGGGTCACTGCCTCGGGTGCCGTCCTTGTGTGGCTGTCTGCTGACCCCAGCCCGGAAATCTTCCTGTTGGGGTGACGCCCTCCTCCCGGCCTGCCCCGGGCTCTGTGGGCAGCTTCATGCGCTTCACAGCCTGGACCCTTGAGCAGCCAGATCCTGGGAACTGGCCTTCCAGGCTCCAGTCTGGCAAAACAAGCCACGGGTGGTGACTGCTTTGGAGAACTGCTTGCACCTGGTGAGGTGGTTGGGGTGAGGGGGTAAAAATGGCTGAGTATGGACAGAAGGACACAAGTTTCTTAGGCTGGAGATGCCCTGTACTGAATGGGGAGCCGTGGCTACCGAGTGGCCCTCTGAGGACTCTTAGGCCGCTGACTCAAACTGCAGTGAGTGTGCAAATCACCCAGGGGTCCAGTGAGTCTGAAGATGCTGATTCAGTGTGGCCAGAATGGGGCCTGAGGGTTCGTGTCCCACATGTGGTCACGTCCATGCAACCAGCTGGCAGGAAGTCTGGGGTGTGGAACTTCTTCAGAGCTCCTGCTGTCTAATCTGTTTTGTTTTTTTTTTTTTTTGAGACAGTGTCTTGCTTTGTAGTTCAGGCTGGCCCTGAGCTCACTATGTAGCCCAGGCAAGCCGCCGCGAACTCAGCAATCCTGTCTCTGCCTCCCGAGTGCTGGGATGACAGGCGTGAGCCACCAGGCCTGGCACCGTGGTATGTGGTATTGATTGCTGGTGGGCGTGAATCACCACGCCCAGCATTGTATGTAGTTACCGGGATCCAACTCAGAGCCTTGCGCTTGCAAGGCAGGCGCTGGAAGCACTGAGCTAAATCTCCGGCCCACCTGCCGTCTAATCTTAACTGTGTCCTCTGGACTCTGTCAGGCTCATCAGTGTCACCCTTACGGCCCCGTCTCATTCACCCACTCTTCCTCCATCTCCGTCTACCCACAATCCTCTGTGGCTACTCTGAGAGGGCGGCCTGCCTTAGAACCCCACCTGCTCCTTGCTCCTACAAGAGACCTCACTCGCCTCCCTGGGGCCCCTCAGGCCTTTAAGCTTCTTTTATCACAACTTTCCCCCTCACTGGTGTTTAAACCGCAGGTTTTCTTGCCCTCCTGGCCTGCCACTGCGTCTCTCCAGCTTGGGATGAACTTGTCACCCGTGTGTTGCTGGAGATGGTATGACTGGTTCCCAGGCTGCCACTCTCTGGACTGGGGTGAAAAGTCCCCCTTATTCGTTTCTACCCAGAACCTGTGACTGTGACTTTACTTGGAAAGAGGGTCTTTGCCAACGTCCACACGTTATGATAAAGTGACACTGAATTGGGGTGGGTTCGAATCCAGCATCTGGTGCCCCTATAAGAAGTACACTGCCCAGGGGGGACAGATGATACGGGTGAGAGGTGGAGACGGGGATGGGGCGGGGCCAGGAGGCTCCTCCTCTCGCCCTGCAGGGGAAGCCCCTCCACATCTTGCTTTCACAGAGTGGGAGGCACATTTTTGTTGCTTTAGGCCAGCTAGTGGTCATGGTTGCTCTAGGAAATTAGTACAGTCTTGCCCAAGTTTAGCCAATTAAATTCCACTCCCTTCAGCCGCTGTCCCCATTCCCTGTAAGGCGCCGCCACACACACCTCCGCGCCCCTTAACTCTGTCTCAGGCCCCACTGACCAACTCCCCAGCCTTTCTCTGTCTTCACCGCTCTCCTCCGCTGTCTCCCAGCACAACTTGCCCCTGCCCAGCCGCAGAGCTTCAGATGCTGCTCTCCAGTGCGCGGCGTGATGCTCCCTTACTAGCAGAGAAAGGGTGTAAGTCATGGCCAGGCTCTTCCTAGCTTTTGTTCCGCCTTAAAGCCTGAAAATTACCACTCATCCTGTCCAACCCGTGCCACTTAGTGAACTCCCAAGAAAACTCTCTAAGTAAAGCAAAAGGTTACACATCTTGTAGAAGTTAGAAGAAGAATGGGGAAGGAGTTGGTTTATAGGAGGCCCTTCTTGCTTTCCTGAGCTGGGACAGGCCTCGCTAGCTCATCTGCTAGCTGAAGTGCGGGCCTGGTCTCTGTTCAGTCTCACACTGACTGGTGATCTCGGACATGTTCATTTTTAGACAACACCTGAGAAAAGGCTCCCAGCGATCTAGAGAAGCTCATTTCCTCTCAGCAGTGTCTTCTCCGCAGACAGAATCTAACACACGACGCTCTCAGATGTCACGATCTCCCTCGTGGTAGACCTGGCAATGGCCAGCTGTGGGAGCCACAACCTGGCTTGGGTGGGGAAGGTGAGGGTTCCGCAGGATGACACGGATGGCTGTGGAGGCGAGGCGTGGCCCATACCTTGTCTCGCCACAATCAAGCTGGCCATGCAGTCTGGAACACTCGTGCCCGCTGCCAGGAAAGTGATGCCCATGATGACATCAGGGATCCCAAGTGTGTACCCGATGATGGTCACCTGCAGCAGAGAGGAGCGGGCAACCCGAACTCATGACGGAACACCCCTGGGATCTTTCCCTACCCGGTGTGCTTTTACCTTGAACATAGTAACCAAGAGAAAAATCTGGAATGTGGCTTTAAAAACACTTTTTGTGCTGTGCTTTTTCCCCTCCTGCTGACATAAGTAATATCTGTTGATTATTTTAAAACATGTATAAAGTAAAATGAAATTCAAAATAAAAACTACCTACCATTTCTCAAGACCCATGGGAAAAAAATCACTATTGACACCTCAGTGTCCAGTACTTCTCAAATTTGAGACTACAGCAAGTCTCCGGGAGACTTGTTCTAAAGTGCAGAATTCCAGGCCTCACCCAGCTTTCCAGGGTGAGACCCCTGCCCACTGGCATCTGAGAATCCCAGTACCCGTGTGACAGGCAGCTCAGGACAGTGGCTGAGAGGAGGGACCAGGAGGCCAAAGCCCGTGGCCCATCCCACCTTTAGCAGCCACTAGTGGCGTGACCTTGCACACATTACTTTCCTCATCTGTGAAGTGGGCACAATAAAAATACTTCTCTCACGAGGTTGCGGTGATGACAAAAAGGCACTTACCCGAGTGCACACAGCGCGGCGCCATGCCTCTCACGAGAACCCTTCCCAGCGACTGGCCCAAGGCGGCCCCGCAGTTCCCTGTGCCTCGAGCCCAGGTCCTCCTCCACCCGCCACCACTGCCCACTCACCAGCCACACCATGAGGTAGGAGAAGACAGCGATCCACAGCGTGGCGGTGACGAAGGTGACCATGAAGAACTTCTCCCAGCGGGGCTTGCTGCAGTTGGGGATGGTGATGCACAGGAGGAAGATGAGCGGCCAGGTGAACACCCACTTGGCCTTGTCCCCTCTGGCCTCTGCAGGGGACAGGGGAGGGGCAGGGAGCAGGGGAGAGAAGGACGCTGGGTTACACACCTGCGGGTCTACCAGAAGTCTGTTTTTTCCAAGCTAAACAAACGAACGTCACTGATGTGACTCTGAGCACAGAGCATCATGGGCCTCCTTGAAGCAGACAACTGAGTCTGTGTTGCTGACTGAATACCTTGTATCAGTTCAAATCCCTCACCTGGCATAGAAGGAAGGGAAGACCCAGAGCAGGGCAACCGCAGGGCGGATGAGAGCCACAGAGGGCTGTGAAATGAGACCAACATGGGCTGGAATCAAAGGCCCCTGGGCAATCACCTCCATTCTGCTCCTCCCCTGTGGGGAGGTTCACACCGAGCCGAGAGCACAGAGCGCGTCAGCTCTGAGGACCGTGCATCATGTTAGTTTCTTCGTCTGTGGAAGGGAGACACTGTCTCTCTTTGGCACATCGCATCCTGTTGGTCTCATCTGGGAAACGGGACATTATTTCCATGAGTGCGAGGAAGGTGTGAATCAGTGCGCATAAAGCACACAGCCTGGTACGCAGTAGGTGCTTCGTGAGGCTCAGCATCTTTGCTCCAAGATCATACGGTCAGCCTGAAGCAGGTGCAAGACAAAAATGTGGGGGTCCTGGCTGGCTGTCCCCATCTCAGTGGACCTCACCAAGGAAATCCACGCAAGGAAAGTGGCCCCGCTGAGCCACCAGATGTGACATGGGGTCAGAGATGTGACAGAGCATGTGTGTGCCTGGATGGGCTCAGGACCAGGCTTCTGCTGATGCTGCTGAGAGTGGACCGTTTTCTTCGGGGTAAAAGCAACTGGGACAGTGACAAAAACGGCCACAACCTCCTTTTTCTCATTCTGGAAATTAATCAGAGGCTGAAGGCAATCTGAGGTGTGTGTGAGAAAATCAGCTGGATCTCAGTAAGACCAGGGAGCTCGGTGGATCTTCACTTCCCCTTTGCCCTGCCCTCCTGTCCGCTTAGGAACAGCCTTGAACTGCAGTGCCAGGGAGAAGAGCCTGGCAGCCCCAGAGGAGGCCGGGTCAGCTCTGGTTCGTGCTGCCAAACGTACCGTGCACGCGGCCTATAAAACACCTCTACGGCTCGTCTCTGTGACACTGATGGTGGGAGGGCAAACCGGAACACTGTGGAAATCAGTATGGAGATTTCTCAAAAAACTAAACCCAGAAATTCCATGTGATCCAGCTATTCTCTTCTAAGTATCTTCCCAAAAGAGTAAGACACGGTATTCCAGTGATACATGCATACCCATGTCGATAGCAGCACAACTCATAGATCTTGGAAGTAGCCAGTACATCCATCAACAGAGGATCGGATAAAGAAAATGTGGTGTTATACACAGTGGGGTACTAGTCTGTTATAAAGAAGGATACATATGCGTGATTTGTAGGGAAATGGGTGCACCTTGAAACCTTTAATGTTAAAGGAAATATATCAGACACATAAGCTTAAATATTTCATGGTTTCTTTTCTATGAGAATTCCGAAGTATAAATAAGAGCAGAATAAAAGACAGAGAACAGGAAACAGTGAGATAGATCTCTTACAAGTGCGAAGAGGGTCAAGAGATGGAGGGAGGTGGAAGGACGGGAGGGAAACAGGACATGAAAAGATGTGTTATGTTCGCGTACCAGCTTCCCACGAAACATGTAATCATTATGCATTACAAATATGTACCAATGCAGAAAGCCTCTATGTGCCCTGTTTTCAAAGCACACTGGATGCCTGTTTGCACAGAATGACTGTTTCTGGTGGTCCTCGGAGTCCCCACTTCCATGGCCAAGACAATTCTTTGCCCGACCTGGAGCTCACTAACGTGACGAGTCCTCCTTGGGGTGTTTGTGGAAAGCAATCGGAGGCAATGATTAAACCACGCTGCCTGGGGTGGAATTAGACAGACAAGCTAGGGAACAAGGTGTTGGCTGGCAGGGGCCTTAGCTCCCACCTCCTGAGGGACCCTGCGTGGGGTCCAGGTCGCTCAGCACTGGCTGTGAGCCCCTGCACCCGGGAAAGCCTCACACAGGGTTACAAGCTTCTGCACTGAGGAGAAGATGCGCTTGGAACGCAGACCCTCAGCAAAGAGTGGGAGATTGGCTGGACCAGGACATCTCAAGAAATCTGTTCAATTACATTAGCCGAGCTGGTGGCGCAACAGGCCCGGAATCCTGGCATCTAGGAGACCACGGCAGGAGACTCTCAAGATCAGGCCCAGCCCGGGTGACCCAGTCACTTAGGGAGAGACAATCTCAAAGAGGAAAAAGAATGCTGAGATGTAGCTCAGTCCTGGGTTCAGTCCTTTGTACCAAAAGAAATCTTTAGCTGGCTCTTGGTAAACCGAGTGGAGATTTCAGTGGCCGCATAAACAGAGTACAATTTCCCAGTTAGTACATAAAACAAATGAGAACAATAATAAAATAAGAACATGAATTCCAGAGCTATGGCATTATATCACTTAACACATCCAATAACAATAACAAAATTATGAGACATCCAAAATCAGTATGCCCATACATAGCTAATGCTTTTCAATTGAAGAAGACTAGGTGTTGGGTTTATTAGATTTATTAGGCTTTAAACTAGCCATTTAAAATATTTTCAAAGGAGTTTTTTAGTGTCTAACAAACAAAAGTATGATATGAGAGCCATATTGCACCAAAAATCAATAGAAATTAGCAATTTAAAAAACAAGCAGAAATTCTGGAACTAAGAAATATAACAACTAAAATAGAAAATTCAAGAGAGGGATTCAATAGAAGATTTGAACAGGCATAAGAAAAAAATTGACAACCTTGAAAGTAGGTCAATTGACATACTCTAGTTGGAGGAACAGAAAGATAAAAAGAATGAAGAAAAGTAACCAGGACATCAGAGAGCTGAGGACACTCTCAGCAGATCAAATACACATGGCAGGGTTAGAAGAGGAGAGGAAGAGGGCCGGACGGTTAGCTCAGTGGTTCCGGCACCTACCCCGCAAGCGCAAGGTCCTTAGTTCGATCCTCGGTAACCACATACGATGCTGGGTGTGGAGCCTCATGCCCACCAACAGTCAATACCACATACCACAGTGCCGGGCGTGGTGGCTCACGCCTGTCATCCCAGCACTCAGGAGGCAGAGACAGGAGGATTGCTGAGTTCGAAGCTTGCCTGGGCTCCATAGTGAGCTCAGTGCCAGCCTGAACTACAAAGCAAGACTCTGTCTCAAAAAAAACAAAAACAAAAAAAGAAGAGGAGAGGAAGGAGGCAGGAAGGGACAGGAAGAAACTCCGAGAACTCGTGTTCTTAAGAACTCCCAAAACCCACCGGACCACACTGCTATAATTCAGAGAAGCAGAATATAATCTTCTCAGAGGCACAGAGAACATTCCCGGAGGCAGACCATATATTAGGCCATAAAACAAGACTTAGTGCATTTAAAAGGAGTGACATTATACAAAGCATACTATCTAACCTCAGGGGAATGAAATTAACAATCAACAACAGAAGGAAAAGCGGAAAAGCATCACAAATACGTGGAGGTTAAATAGCAGAGTTCTAAACAACTCACGGGTCAAAGAAGAAATCACCAGGAAAATTAGGTGATACTTGGAGATGAATGAAAATAAAAACACAACCTACCAATCTAATGAGTTGTGTTGGAAGAGGGCTTCACGAGAGATGTGTAACTGTAAATGCCTGGATTAAAAAAGGGAAAGATTTCAAGTCGAGACCTAACCTTCTCCCTGTAGAAAAAGAATGCAAATTAAGTTTTAAAAAAGACGGGGAAAGAAGATCACGGTAGCAATAGATGAGGTAGAAAAAAAAATAGAGGAGCAATCAGAGTAAAATTTCATCTTTGAAAGAACTGATTCCACTCGCACATCCGGAACAAGGAAATCCGCAAGAACAGGAAGTAGTTTAGTGGTGGTCAGAGGATGGGAGGAAGGGAGTCAGAGGATGTGGAGTTGGTATAGTGGGTGGGGGGCTCCTATCTGAGACAATGAAGATGTTTTGGAATTATATATTGCTCATGATTGTACAGCTCCATGAACATAGGAGGAAAAACACTGAGTCGTACCGTTTATAAGGGTAGATTTTATGGTATATGAATTTTAAAACTGTAACGTAGGCTGGCACTAGCTGTTTTAGTTCTGTACATCTGTGCTTTTTATCTTTCTAAGTAATTAAAAGTACATTAGTTAGACAAGAAAAAATAAACCCAGTCTGCTTACAATGAGCCAAAAGAGTATGGTTAGTTAGTAATCAGCAAATCAATCTGTGTATCCATCCTAGAGGCTGGTTCTGAAAAACAACTTGGGTGTTTCTCCACAAGCACCTTCTCACACCCTGTGAGCTCCGGGCAGAGGAAGAAGGGCTTTCTGCCTCACTGGCTTTTCCAGAGGCCCAGGCTTCCCCTCCTCTGGGTTGCCAGGGAAGGCCAAGGGCGTTTCTAGGACCTCTGTACATGGGGGAACATTCACTTCAGGAAATGCAGCTTTGAATACTGGCAGGCCGAGGAACCTCTTAGCAGATACATAAAGATGGATTTAATACTTCACAGACAGGCTGTCTCATATCAGCTATCTTTACCTGGTTGGTCCTGACATCCACCACCACCCTGGCCCCACCTAGGCGGCCAGGATCCCACCGGGGCCCCGTCCCTGGAGACTGCTCCGATGTGGCCTCCACAGCCGAGCTGCGCTGCGCTGGTGGACTGAGAAATCAGTCACGTGGATGGCTCTAGCTCTCTCTCTGACAAAGAAACCGACCGTATTATGGCCACCCACACATGGCAGGTAAACGTTAGTGCATAGAACCCGGCTCTTTCTCCAGATGATCGTGTGTGCGTGCAGATTATTTATGACTCTAGGTTATGGTCAGGGTGTGGACACAGCCCGGGCTCCCACTCTGCCCCCTCTCAATCCTCTCCATTGCTCTGACTCCTCTGCAAAGCCCCGAACCCAGCCAGGCAGTGGTGATCGTGCCTTCTGCAAACGCCTTACTGGCTTGGATTAGCGAGAGGTGCTACGCTGTCCTGTTTCCCAAGTCTGCCCCGTGAAACTTGGCCTTCTGCTGACTGTTTTGCGGCATAACTGCTCCGAATGTTAACATTCAGTGACTGCAGGCCACTATGGAGAGGCCATGGCAAAGTGCGGGAGTCTGACCTGAGGTTTGAGCCCAGACAATTCATTCGCTGTGAGCGCGGGGCAAGCCTACTTTCCTACCCTGAAATGGGAGTGACCACGACCCGCTGGGGGCATGGGAACACGACAGTACTGTATCCGTCAGTGCTGTAGAAGAATCTCACGAAATAGCACGTCTCACCTTCAATACAGAGCCGTGCATTTACACAGAGCTGGTTTCAGGTGGCGCCCTCTGTCCCTTGCAGTCCTGTGGCGACTCGGCCCGCCCCCGTAGCCAGCCTGCTGGTCCTCCCACAGGTGTGGGGCAGCAGAGCCCTAGTCTAATCCCGAACTCAGGGCAGAACTCGCCACTGATGAAATGCATGGGAGGCTGCATAGGCCCCCCGGGTTGTGAGGACAGGGCCCCGAAGGGCGCGGCTGAAAAAGCAACCGACCCAAACCATGCATACCAGATGTGAGGATCCTGTTAGAAAACACTCCTTGCAAAGGAGTCCTACGTGCTGCCCAATGGTATCAGTCTTTCCTAAAGTACTGTCAAGAGCAGAGAATCAGAAAATACTACTGGATGGAAAATCAGAGAATTCACAGGCACAGGACGGAGGTGCAGGGGCGTGGGGGTTCCAGGCCAGCCTGCTCTGAGCCACTGGGACCCAGAGCGCCGAGGCAGTGAGCATCCTGGACTCCTTCGGCATCACTGGCCCAGCTCCCCTGGTTAAAGGCCATCTTCCCGCAGCCGTTAGAACACCCTCTCTGAATGGCCAGGAGTCAGGGATGTTCTAACTAGACCGAGTCAACCAGAGTCTAATCTGTGTGTGTGTGTGTGTGTGTGTGTGTGTGCGTGTCCATCCAACATTGTGAAATCAAGAGAGGAGGAGGAAGAGGAATAGAGGAAGAAGGAAGAAGAAAGGAGAGGAGAGGAAGAGGAAGAGAGAGGTCTGAAGGGCAAAGGACAAAAGAGGGAAAGAAATAGGATGTCTCCTGGATCCACCCAGTCCTGACACCCACCTGCACCGGCTCTAGGAAACAGCTCTGTAGCTTTCTCTCAAAATCCTGCTAGAGCAGACAATGGCTGGCTGTTATTACTTATAACCAGGGGTCCCAAGCACCAAGGTTATGAAGATAGAGGCCACAGGGAGGGAAGGGCCTCTCATATTTGTTTTAACTGAGCATCTTCCTGGCCTGGGATTCAGTCTCCTGAGCAGACCCGCCCAGTAGCTGTGCCTTGATTTTCACCTGCAGAATGAAGCCTGTTCCAACTGGCTGAACACCTGCATCACATCGGACTCACAAATGCAGATTTCTGAGTTCTACCAAGGTCCTAGACATCTCTGCTCTCAGGACCTTGACTTTCTGCTGCGTTCAAAGGCACACTCTCTCGCCAAAGCCACACCTACTGTGCTTTACTTTACAAGTTGCTTGAACTGGGTCTGGTAAGACACAGAATGACTGCTGTGGGGGGACACGTGTCCGTGCTCACAGTCCCCAGAAGCCAGAGGCCCCGGTGAAGACCTGGGCTGGTCGGGGCAGAAAGAGAGGGGGGTGTGGATGTCCATACTTCTTGTCTGGCCGGCATCTGCTGTCCTTCACTGGTAACTGTATGCTAATTTTCCTTTGGGGAAAACAACTTTGCTCGGGACAGTAGGTCTTAACCTTAGTCTCTCAGGCTCTCCTGCAAGGACGGCTGACCCTGGACAGCTGGGCAGTGACACAGACACGGACACCCACTTGGTGCAGTGTCCAGAAAAGTAAGAGTGTTCCTGGTAAGCAGACAGACGGTGTGGCCTGCGCCTCCTCCTTTTTCCTGCCTAGAACAAGGACACACTGGCTAAGAGGGGTCACTTGGCAACTGGCCATAGCTACTGCTGAAGACAGACGGCCGAAACCCAACTTGCTGCCAGAGCTGTGGCGTCCCTTGCCCCTCAGCTTCTCCTCACAGGGAGAACAGAAGACCCTCGAGTTTCAGGCTCTGGCGCAAGGTTTTCCACTCAATGAAAACATAATCCTTCACGCAGCAGCGCCACCTCTTGGCTCCCAGCGGAATGACAGGGGAGTAAGTGGACCAGGAAAGGGGTTCCCAGGCAGTGTGCTGTGCCCTTGCCAGGTCCCCGGCACAGTCTTGCCAAGGTGAGCGCTGCTGCTCACTTACAGCGCCTGACACAAGAACAGCCTGACGTGATAGAGAGAGAGTTGTGGGGGCCACAGGGATGACGGGACAATGTCCACCCGAGAGACGCCCCTCAGAGATCCCCAAAGCCCTTCCTGGTCCCCGCCGCCCCCTCAGGTGCCACGTCAGGGAGAAGCGCTCATCACAGACTCCGGGCCATGTGCAGACACGGAGGAGAGAAGGGCGGCTGCTGGCGTTGCTTCCGCCGAGCTCTCCAGTTTTCCGTCTGAAGCAGAACATTACAATTCAATTATGTGACAAAAGTACTTAGCACGCGCTGGAACAAGACAGATGGCTAATCATGCTGGAGGGATGGAGTAAGAACAGATGTTATTGCTGATGGAGACTTCAGATTAATTGGGCAAGTTAACTAATTAGGCATTCCAATCCAGGCAGCGGGATGTGGGGGTGTCTGTGTCATCGGCTGGTACAGATTTCCACGGAGCTAGGAGCATTCATACCACCTGGCGAGTAGATCGCCTAGATCACTTTCTCAGGCTGTGCTGGAGGGTTCTGGGGGGAGGTTAGATCCCCAGGGCTCATGATGTGGTGGGTCTGGAATGAGGGTCTGAGAGTTTGCATTTTTAGAGAGGAGACAGGCTGGAAGAGAGAGGGAGGGAGGGAGGGAGGGAGACAGAGAGGGAGGCAGCACGCATCGGAGACAGCGGAGGAGGTAGGACCGCATCTGGAATGCGGGTCTTCAAAGTCCAAGTCAGGGATGGCGAACCCTCTGGAGATGAGTGCCCAGACTGACTGAGGGACGGGCTGGTTTATCAGGGCAGGGGACTGGATGCAGGGCCTCTGCGCGGAGCTAGAGCCTCAGCCATTAAAATTTCTTTTAAGAGAATTTATTTTATAAATTTGAGACAGGGCCTTGCTAAGTCGCTAACCCCCAGAATGAGCTAAACTTGTGATCTTCTGCCTCACGTGCCCAGCGGGCAGGTTTTACAGACATGCACCGTCATTCTCAGCTAGAAAAGGCCTCTTGACGAGAACTGTTTATTTTCCCAGTCTCTTCATCCTTGGGGCAAATGAACTTTAGGATAGTTTTTAGTCCTCTGTGCTGCATCCTGGTTGTAGACTTAGCAAGTTGATTCCCTTTGTGACTAGCTGGCCTGCCAGGTGTGAATCCAGCTCTGACACACCCCTGCTGTGTGACCCTGGGAATATATCCAGCCTCCCCACCTCAGTTTTCTCAGCTGAGAGATGGGGCTAGTGAGAAGCTCTACCTCACAGCACTGCTGTGGGACCGCACATGAGCCAGCGCAGGGGACATGGCCGCTGTACCTGGCCCAGAGTAAGGCTCCCACGTCAGTGTCTCCTGCTGCTGGCCCCGTTAACCTCCGCTTGCTGAGGACCCACGCTGTCGCGCACCAGGGTAGGTTGTAAGAGGGTGGATTTTGATCCTGAGGATGCTGAAGAGTGGAAGAAGGGCCCAGTAGGAAGTAGGCAAGGTCAAGCTCTGCTGTTGGACCAAGCTGGCGCCCAGAGCACTGGGGAGAAGGTCCCGGTGCTTCTGACCCCACCCGCTGGCAGGCTCTGGGCGCACTTCTCCAGCGGGCTGGGGCGGGCCCTCCAGATCTGCCAGCTGGCCTTTGCCTCCCCTCCCAGGCCAGCACGGATGCTCCAGCCCGGGGCCGTATCCTCCTGGCCGAGTCAACGGAGGGCAACACTCTGGGATCTGGCCGGCCCGGGCACCAGGCCTGACTGCGGTGCCTACTCACTGCTCAGGGCAGCCCGAGCCCTGTGCTCCTCATCCCAGAAAGGGTCCCCGCACCCAGCAGGGCCGCCTGCAAAGCGGAAGCGTGACCGTGGGTGCCTGGCTGGTTCTGCAGACGCGGCGGGCGTGGGGAAGGCTGATCTGTGTAGCCGCGGGGCCCGGGGCCTGCAGGGGCTGCAGTGGTTTCCTGGATTCAAAGTTCCGGGTTCCAAGTGGCTTCTCTCGCAGAAGCGAGGCGTGGGCCGCACTGCCGCTGAGCTGGGCAGTGAAGACCCTGAGTTTGTCCCGAGAGCTCCCAGGGCTGGACTTCAGGATCTCCGATGAGACCAGCTGAACTGCATCACAGGGGAGGGGACATTGCAAAAGCCACCTGCCAGCTATGTGACAGCCCCGGTGCTTGTGGTCTGGGACGCCGCTGCCGGCTGGACCAGCCCTTGATGGCAGCCACAGTCCAGAAGCACAGGGTGAGGCGTGGGTTCTCACGGGATGGCTGTATGACTCGGGAAGGCCTCAGTTTCCCTCTCCAAAAAGTGAGGATGGCAGCACTGCCTCTGTCTCCAGGTGCATACACGAGGAAGGGGCACAGGAGACAGCCAGGCAGCAGAAGAGGCTCTCGGCAGAACCCCAGCATGCAGGCTCCTGATCTCAGACTCCAGCCCCCAGAGCCACGAGAACATCAGCTCTGACCTGCCTGTGCTCTCCTGCGAGGACGGGCCCAAGGGCCCGACTCCAAGCTCCACAAGAACAGTCTGTTTTGCCCTGTGCCTGGGATGTGGTGGGTCCCCAGCGGGTCCTGGCTGCCGTAACAATAGGGGACAGGAAGGTCGGCATCCTGGTGAGCCAGTGTGATTTCCTTTCCCTAGCAACAGGAGAGAAAGGTCAGACTGGAGAGCCAGAATGCGGCCTCCGTGACCTCACAGGACATCCCACACAAACAACAGCCTGTGCAGGGGCTTTTCCGTGCTGAGCCCAGGGACAGAGCTGGGGCTGCAGCCGTGGCCTCCAGGGGAGACAGAGTCCCTGCTTTACCCTGGGAAGCCTGATTCTGAACCCCCGGAATCCCGGACAGGGGCCTGCTGGATGCTGACACGGCCTCACCTGCTCCCCTCGGGTCCCTGAAGTGTTGAACAGAGTCTGATACTTGGATGTTTACTGACCGAGAGACCCTGCACTTGCCAGGCGCCTGGTGCCCCACGCCTGGCACAGAACAGAGGCTCGGCACTTGCTTAGCGCCTGCAGTGGGAACAGCTCCAGGTCCCCAGAGATTCTGGCACCTGCGACCTTTCTAGATGCTGGGTGCAGCAGAAGCCGTGTGGCCAAGGCGCACTTGGGTCCCAACAAACACTTGCTGAGTCCCCTCCGTGTGTCAGCAGCGCACAGGGACCCTGCTCGGGTTATCAGGTTGACCGCTCACAGCGACCCATTAGCCCGATCTGGGTAGGGAATGTGGGCTCGGGAGGGGAGCTGCTGGCCTAGGGGCACAATGCTGGGCACCACAAGTGAGACTTGACTCCACCCCAACGTCCCAGGCTTCTCCCGGCAGCACAGAAAAGCTGACATCGGTCTGGCTCAGCCCCACTGCGGGACCTCTTGATGCTCAGCGGGCTTCCAGCTGCTCTGGGGTGGCTTTTTCTACGGACACGGTCCCTGGTACTCTTTCCCTGGAGCTCTGATCCCTCCTCGGGGCCAGGATACCCAGGCCACCATCGCCCATGGGGCATGCTCAGGCCAGCCTGCATCCCCGCCATCATGCATCCAGAACCAGAGAGGCACTGGAAAGGCAGTTGGGGAAGGGCCCGCTGGGTACAGGGCACCAGGTCCCACTGGTTTGCTCTGACTTCCCGTGATCCTCTGCCCAGGAGGCTTCGACGTTCCTCAGGCGGCCGTGCACTCTGAAAACAGCAGCTGCCCAGCTTCCCGCTCCCCGCTCTGCCCCTGGGACTGGGGAGGAGGAAGTGTGGTTTCCAAGAGAAGCCCTGGAAACGCATCTGCAGGACAAAGGGAGCCACACCTGGGACGCGGGACCCTGGCCTGTTCCTGAGGACAGGAAGGAAGCTCGGACAGGATGGCCATGATGGGGCCCGCGGGGCCATGCAGGAGGGCTGGGCCTCAGGAGGAAGAGGGCCAACAACAGCAGGAAGGGCTGCCTCAGAGGGATTCCCTGGGGCGGGGACCCTGGAGGCGGGAGGACTGGGGCCCTCAGTCCCCAGCCTTGCTAGATGGTTGCTGTCTACACCCTGCCCTGGGAGGTGACCCGCCCAGAGGCCCTAAGCCTGTCTCTGAGGAGCACCAGGTGTCAGGACAAGGACGGGGGCGGGGCGGCTGGCCCGGGGTCTCCTGGCCCACTCCTTCCACACTCCAGGCTAGCAGGCAAGTGGAAGACGACCTTCTACCCACTTTGCAGGGCGCAAGCTGACCCCACCCTGGTTTTCCTGCAGATGCCTGACACGGGGCCAGGGTGACCATACGGGGTGGTGGCTGTGGTCCCGCTGGGCCCATCTCGCTGGAGGACATGCACTCTGCTCTTCACACGGGAGCCTGAACCTCCGGCCACTGGCCGGCCCAACTGTTTCTGAGACGCTGTCTGCTGCCCCCATGCTGTGGTACATGGGTCTTCCCTGCACTGGTCTCCATGCCTTACGGAACTGAACCTTCTTCGGTGACCTCTCCTTATGTTCTGAGTTACGTTCTGAGTCTCTTTACTGAGCCCTACACAGACAGGAAAGGAACTGGGCTGGTGTCAGGAACCCAAAGCTGTGGCCAGACCTGTGCCTCCCTGGGCTGTCCCAGCTCGATGTCCCCAGAGCTAACTCTGCTGGGGGCCATGCTGCCCCCCAGGATCCTGCCCCATGGGACTCTTCCCTCACCCGTGCATCCAAACAGCTCGCTTAATATGGGGATCCAGGGGCTGGAGACGACTCCTTCCGCTCTCAGTACCCTCGACAGCCCAGGGAAGCTGGTGACCCCAAGGGACGGCAGCAGCGCCCCAGCCTGGGGGTCCCATGCTGTCCCCGTGGAGCCACGAACACCCCCCCAAGGGGCGAGAGGGGCAGCCTTCATCCCTGCGGATCAGTGCGCGGTGAGCCTGGTGCTGCTAGGCACAGGGTTCTCCTCAGGGAAACATCACAGCTGGGACTTGTAAGCCCCGGAATTCTGCTGGACATTAGGAAAGGGCCTCTAAGAGTGGGACCCAGCTCCACATGGGGACCCGGGCTCCGCAGATCTGTTTCCTGTCTAGGTCCTCACGGGGCCTGGGGTCTTCTCTCACGTCAACTCCTGAACCATTCATTCTCCAGATCTCTGCTAAGCACCCACTGTATCCAGGCAGGGGTGACAGGCAGGTCGTGGTGAACGAAACAAAGATGGCTGCCACTGTGCAGCTGGCATCTTAGTTGAGGAGGACATAAAAGATAAGGAAAATATAAAGTGTTTTAAATAAAGTGATCCAGGAAGGGCACACTGATGGAGTGGCATTTAAGAAGAGCCAGGATGCTGAGGGGATGAGCCATAGGAAAATGGGGAAAGTGCGTTCAGGGTAAGGGCAGTGCCAAGGGCCTGAGGCAGGAGGACTGCTGGTCTGGGAGTGGCAACAAGGAGGCTGGCACAACAAGAGCAGAGGACACAGAGGGAGAAGAAGAGCTGAGGTCGGTGGGGAGCCAGCAGCCAGATGACACGGGCCCACCGGTCTCATTCCCGGGAGAAGCGGGGATGCCAACACCTGGTTCCACGGCCCAGCGGCCCCCCAACTTACCCGGCATGGAGAAGGGGGACAGGAAGACAGTCTCCACTGTCTCTGGCTCCGGGGGCGGGGGCTGGGGCGGCGGCTGCTGCTCCTGATCCTGCTGGGGGTTCTCGGGGTTCTCCCCGGGCACGTTCCCGTTCTCCATGCTCTCGTGCCTGCCGTTCTGAAGCGGTTTGCTGCTCACGCTGTTGGCCGAGTTGATCAGTCTCTGCCGCTGCGTGGGCAGGAGCGAGACAGAACGGAGGCCGCTGATACAGTGTCACAGGGTCACCCCGTCCCTGTCATTCTCACAGGTTTCTGGAACAATCCCCGGGTTTGCGTCCTATCCTTGTCAATGCCTGAGACTGTCGGGCCTTTTAATTTTAGCCACGTAGGAGGGTGCGGGGCAGTATCAGAATGGCGGTTTTAGTTTGTGTTTTGTTGGAAGACAGATGCCACTGAGTGTGTTCCAGAGTCGCTGGCCATTTGGATCAGATCCAAATGCCCCTCGCTTCTGAAGTCCGTGGATGTCTTGACCCGGCCCTGGTTTCCAGGGCGAATATCCTCAGCCAGACGCAGCCCCTTCCTTCCCTCCATCTCATGGGGATGGCCGTCCAAGGCCATCTCTGGCTCACCCGCCCCCGGCGGCTCTTCCTTGGCTGATCTGTGCTTTCTGCTAACGTGTCAATAAATCAACAGGCCTCTGAGTTCACGGGAGCCTACGAGCCTCTGCTCAGCTCATCTTCATCTGGTTTCCAGAAGGATATTTATGGATCACTTTGAAGCCTTGTGGCAATGATTGCTGCCCAGTAGACACATAAATCCCTCATCGTCACCTTTGCAGGAAACTGAGGGACAGCAGATGAGCCCCGGGGCAGTGACAGCCTCTAACTGTGTGCCTGGCACTGTCCCTGTGCCTCTGGGAGGAAAGGTCATTATCACTGAAAGTGGAATCCAGTTATTGCTCTAAAATTAAGAGACATTGACCCCATTTAACTGTCTGCACGTTGGCTTTCGGCAGGGAACTCTAATGTGAAGTGGAAGATAGCACGGAAACTTTTAAATGGTTTTCTATAGTCAATAACCCTTAGTCCACCATGGAGCAAAGGGACCACCTATGCCTGAGATCCAGGCCCAGGCATGCAAGGGTAGTATTTTGCTGTTTAACAGAGTTAAATGAAAGGGCAGAATTACAGGAGGAGACCAGTATGAATAGTGGTGTTGGAGGAGGGTCATGGCTGTAGCTTAGTAGGAGCCGACAGAGGGCTGTACCTGGAAAAATACCTGAAGACACCTAAGGTTATATTACAAGAGGCATAAATTAGGGCACAAGGGAGGTGACAGAACCACATGTTAAGAGAGAAATTAAATGGGGACGCTGGAAGCTTGTCACGTCAGAGAAGGTGGTGGACAACTCCAAGAGAGGTCATATGCAGGGAGAGAATCGCGGTGGGAACTGCTGTCTGCTGCGACGTGGAAGGGGTGGGAAGAAGCGACTCAGGCAGATGGCCTGGACGTGATGAGGGTTAGAGACAAGAGGGAAGGAGCCCGGATGGCACTAGACTGACTCCTGGGAATCCATGCAGTCTCCCTTTGGCAGGCCCGATTTGGGTGGGGAACCTTCTAGACCTTTCGTAACTCATCTTGATGCTCTGGGTGAGGACAGTACAATGAGAACAGCTGTCGCCTCTTTTTATACCCTCCGCCCTCCCCGCATGACCAAGGAATCCATGTGTCTCGGGAATTTCTTTTAGGAAATAATTTCAGTCTTGCCCACTTCTCCGTAAGATACTGAGGTTAAAATGGCTGAAGCAGATGGAAGGGAAATGATGGAGGAAGAGTCCTAAAAGCCAGGATCATCCCCAGCCACTTGTTCTCCCGGTGTTGCAGACTCACCTCATTAATTATGATCCTGCTGGCCATCCGTAGCCGAGTCCTGGGCCCAAACTTATTGGTGATCATGATGCGTAAACCGGCCTCAGGGAAGCTGAACTTGGGAGGGCTGGAGCTCATGATCTCGTCCACCATCACCACGGGGCTTTTGCCGTATTGCGGCTTCTCCTTCACTATGGAGCCCAACACCATGATTAGTGCTAAGCTCTCAGGACAGTCCGAGGGCTGGGACCACTGGCTTCCTCTCTGCCTTGTGAATGTCTAGGGCTAAGGACCTGTAGCTGGTGGTGGCCTAAAGGCCTAGAGGCCTGGCTTCAGCTCCTCCCATTTTCAAAGCAGATCACCGGGGCGCAACCCCTATGGCAGCACTGCGCGTCGGACGGATCCCTGCATGTGCCCTGCGACGGGACCAGTCAGAGGCAGAGCTGTGATGGCTGGCCTCTCCCTTAGTTGGTGCCCATCTTCCACTCTTCTGGGCCAGGCTTGCTGGCGGCCAAGGCCTTTGTCTCCTCACCTAAGCTTCACAGAGTAGCTTTCACCTCTGAGGTGGGCCCTTTCTTTCCAGGGGCTCAGATGAAACTACGAATCAGTGAGGGTTTTCCCCAGGAGTGGAAAACGCCGGAAAGCAGCGGGCAGTGCTGGCTCTAAACTGGCTCGATTTGTTTTGGGGTTACGCTCCCAACTCTGCTTCTAACTTTGTTTTCCATCATCCCAGCAACGAGGTCAAGAATTCAGATCCCAGGCCTTCGCTGGGCCACAGAGCCAGGACAGAGGCCTCCTTATCCCAAAGTGTGGCGTGAGCCCCGCAAGCCTCGACGGTCTGGGTGGGGCTTGTTCCCTCTCACCCCTTCCTTCCCGCGGGAGGCTGAACACGGCTCCCAGCCCTGGACCTCCTCTTTGCCACCTTCACAAACATGCTGAGTGCTGGTGTCCTGAGAGACTTGACATGGACCTCCAGATCCCCCGAACTGCTCACAAACACAGCACACAGAAGCAAGCTGTGATGCCCCCTCTCCAGGGCTGTGAAGACGGGCACGACTGTCCCTCTGCGCTGGTTACCAGATCCCAGATAGCAGGTAGCCAAGGAGGTCCAGAGAGCAAACCCATGCAAGTTAATGGCCCAAAGATACACAAACTGCACACCACGCACACACACACCACCACCACCACCAAACAAGCAGCAAGGCTCAGCAGACAGGAGGGGTGTGGGTTAGAAGACACAGCCAGGAGGCCCATGCGATTGTGGAGGTGACACTGACCTCCAACGAGGCGCGTGCCGTTGGGCTGGGCTCGTGGTGGGCTTATTTATTGTTTAAATGCAAGTGTTATTGCTTGGATGAGAGCAGACTACTTACAATTTAGAAGAGGAGGAGAGTTAAGGAGACAGAGGCCAACAGAGATTGCCAGAGATGATTAGCGTGCGGTGGAGTCTGGGCAGCATTCTTGATGGTGGCGCAGACGCCAGGGGCTTACTGAAGGAGGGTGTTAGTAGCAGCTCCTCCCCGGGGAGCTCTGGTGCTCGGGCCTCCGTCTCGGAGGGCGAGGACACCAGCAACACTGCGGGCTCCAAGGATCTGTTCTGCGGAACCGGCCCTGTCACAAGGCCTGCGTGGGGACCGCCAGGCTCAGAAGGAGGGAGCTGACGGAGCCTTGAGGCAGGATTCACAGCACCTGCTCCTGGGACGCCCCGTGCCGGTGCCATCCGTCAAGTGACACCACGAGGGTGTAAGTCCAAGCAAGGGCGGCTGCCCAGAGGGCCACACAGTGACAGCACGTTCTCCCAGCAGCTCAGCCCGAGGCTGGGCACCGTCTCCACCTTCCTGTCTCAAGCCCAAGTCATGCCTAGGGCAGGCTGTGTGTCCTCTATGAGCTCTCTGGGCTGGAGCAGGTCAGGACAGGTGACAGCCGACGGTCAGGTGAGGCACGCTGTGAGCGAGGCCACCTGCAAACCAGCTGCCACCTTGATCTGGTGTGTGCAGAGCTGTGTGGTCACTAAGAACATTTTGGTCTAAAAAGCTATTGTATGAGCGAGTCGGGGAAAGGGCTTTGTTCTCTCTTTTCCTGCCAAGAGACTGGGTTTTGCATTTTTAAGTTTTGTATGGAAAATACTCAAAAGTGATAATGGTTGAGCCGGGAGTGGTGGCTCATGCCTGTCATCCCAGCACTCGGGAGGCAGAGGCAGGAGGATTGCTGAGTTCGAGGCTTGCCTGGGCTACATAGTGAGCTGAGGGCCAGCCTGAACTACAAAGCGAGACCCCGTCTCAAAAAAAAAAAAAAAGTGATAAGGGTTGAGTGAGAGCAGGGTCTTTAAAAAATTTCTTCTTGTGGTGCTGGGGATGGAACCAGGGCCTCGTGAATGTTAGGCACGTGCTCTCCTACGAGCTACGTCCCAGCCCCAGAGTGGGTGCCTGAGAGAATCCACCAGCTGGCAGTCCTCAGTCCCCTTCTGGTGCAGTGGCTGCAGCCACCTGCCTGGAGACTGAGGATGAAGACAGAGCTTTGATGTCATCGCCAGCCAGAAGTTTCCATGGCAACAGCATCAGAAGAGGCAAGGTCTCTTAGCCCTGGGCAAATTCCCACAGATGCAACTCTTGACTTTCGTTCCTGCTGTGGCCTCCCTCCATCTTCCAACAGCTAGACTGACACTAATCTGGACACACTGTCAACCGTGCTTCTCCCTCCTCGTTCGGGTGTGACCAAAGGTCAGATTGTGACAGTGTAGGAGTGTGTGAGTGTGTGCGCGTGCGTGTGGAAGGAAGGAGGTGGCTCCACGACAAGCCCCGCTCCTGTCTGCTCAGCCTTACCTTGCCTCAGCAATGGCACGGAAGGGTCATCATAGCTACCGTCATAGAAGCCATTACCATCTTCCAGCTCGCCGCTGGCGGGGTTGCCATTTGCAATGCTCTTTTGTTTGGTGGTGAAGAAGGCTTGCATCTTCACATTGTACCTGCAAGTTGGCGAGGCAGCGGGTCAGGGCAGTGCGGGGCTCCCTGCCGGCCAGGTGGGTGGATCTTGTGCCCGACCCTGGCCTGGACAGCCCGCGTGGTTCTGGGCAAGCAGCGGGCTCTCTGCAGAGCCTCTGGGGTCTCCTACAGGAACCCTGGGA
This sequence comes from Thryonomys swinderianus, assembly GCA_004025085.1. NCBI lineage: Eukaryota > Metazoa > Chordata > Mammalia > Rodentia > Thryonomyidae > Thryonomys > Thryonomys swinderianus. Next base: position 115,595 of record PVIC010000207.1, read on the forward strand.
CAGCGTACCGCCTGGGGAACAGCTGGTCCTACTGAGCTGTTACAGGGCTTCACCGGGGAGCTTCCTGCGGGCGGCAGAGTCCTCTTGCCCAGGAAAGTGACCGAGTCCTACTCATCGGATGTCAGAAGGCCGCTCCAACCAAAGGGGACCAGCTCAGCTTATGGGCCAGGTTCAGGCAGGCATCACTGGCCCGTCCCCGGGTCCTGGCAGCATCTCCTGTCACACAGGCCGGGCCGCCTGGTGCCCTCCCACGTCACCTGGGCAGGGCTCCCTCCCCAGAGAGGCTCCTCACTGAGCGCACTCGGGAGAGGGACTGCTTGAGGGTGATTCGGTCACAGAGTGACGCTTTAATACGACTAAGAGTGTTAGGTGAAAACATCTAAATACAAGGACGCTGCTGGCACCCAGACTGCTTTCTTTGTTAAAGGGAAGGGACAAGCAGAATGTGGTCCAGCCCATGGAAGGATTCGTGGTGGAAAACAACATATAACACAATCTGCATCTCACTCGGCCCCACTTTCAAGTGCGTATTTGGTAGCGTTAAGTACATCTGCACTGCTGTACACCGTTGCTAACATTTCCAAGACACATGTATCGCCCCAAATAGCAACTCTGTGCCCAACCCACTGGCCAACAGCCCCCCATTCACCCAGCCCACTCCGTGACCTCAGTCTATGTCTGTCTCTATGAAATCGACTCTGCTGGACACATGTTCGTGGGGTCGTGCAGCGTTTGACCTTTGGGACTGGCTCCCTCCACCTAGCATGCTGTCTTCCAGGTTCACCCAGCCCGAGGAGCCACACTTCCAGGCATGTGGCAGAACTGCACCCCTCTTTATGGCTGACGGAGGCTCCTTGTGGGAGTTTGGAGATGGTCTGGGTTCAACCCAGGCCAGTGTCCACCTCCCCTGGACTATGAGTGGGGCCCGTGCAGCTGGACACGGCAGTGCCCTGAGAAGTTAAGCCGCCTGGCCTTTGGAAGAGTGCTACTGAATTATCAGGAGATTTACTGAAGCAGCAGAAAAAGCATGATTACCCCGCAGGGTGCGCAAGCTGCCCAGAGCAGAGCGGGACAGAGGTCCCTGCTGGTGACTCATCTGGGCACAGTGTCACCCTCCACACACTGGCCACTCACATGATGCCCCTGCCTGGCTGCTGACAGCGCAAAGAGGCGTCTGATCGTCTGTCACCCATGCTGGCTGCCCTGGCAGGGTTCCACCAGACGGGCTCCCAAAGGCCTCAGCGATCAGACAGGATGTTCTCTGCTCTAAGCAAAGAAGGGTGCGGGAGGGGGCGGACAGGAGAGGGCACTTACTTCATGATCAGAATGTAGAACACGTACAAGATAATGAGCACCAGGCCTTCCCACCTGCAAGACACGAGGGGAGCGGCTTGGGACTGCAGGGGGGGCTGGATGTCCTTCCCTCCCCGGCCCTGCGCTGCCCCGGGCCAGGCGATGGGCGTGGTGCCCCCCATGAGGCTGCCCTGCCTCCAAGGGTCCTCACGGTGATGGAGTGAGAGGAGGCTGAAAGGCCACCTTCTCAACTGCTAGTGCTCAAGGGCTCAGCTGGAGCCCCCACACCCCAGACGCCCAGAAACAGGAAGACTCAGGGCCACTGGGTCCTGGCCTTTAGGGTTTCAGCTTTTTTTTTTTTTGAGACAGGGTCTCCCTTTGTAGTCCAGGCTGGCCCTGAGCTCACTATGGTGCCCAGGCAAGCCTCGAACTCAGCAATCCTCCTGTCTCTGCCTCCTGAGTGCTGGGATGACAGGCGTGAGCCACCACGCCTGGTGCTGTGGTATGTGGTATTGATTGCCAGACAAGCTGTGGGTACAACAAAAGGGCCTCAAGTCCCAGGGAAAGGTAAGGCAGGGCACAGGTGCCTGCCTTGCAATATGTGAGGAGTTTTTACCCTGTCACTTTTCATATGCAGCTTGCCCAGTGAGTGAGGGCTCTGTGCCTCTGACCAGCCCCTGAGGCTGCCTGTTCACCTGACAGATGCATTCTGAAGCCCCTGTGTGCCTGGTGCTTTTTGCTACCAGGGGTCGAACTCAGGACCTTGTGTTTTCGAAGCAGATGCAGTGCCACTGAGCTACGTCCCTGCCCAGGGAGGTGCTTCCTTTATTCCCATGGAGCCCACAGACCATCTAACCTCCACCCCACTCCAACTCCACATGACTTAGGAGAATGAGACTTAGGGTCGAGGGGGTGTATGGGGTCGTGCTAGGTGAGGAGCCAGGATGAGACTAGAGCCAGGTTTTTGTGGGTGCAGAGCACACGGCTGATGCTGTGGTCCCCATCACCTGAGCATCCGGCAAGTGATTACCCACAGGTGCGGGTTCTGGACCACGGGAGTGAGCAGCAAATTGTACGGTGCATGATGGGAGAGGGGTTCCTGCACTCTGGAATGGAGTTCACTACCAGCTTGTCTCATAGAAGTTTGCGCTTTAGGTGTCTTACGGAATTCATTTCTACTTGGACATCGTAAAAATGAGTTCCTGTATTTTCTTCTTAAAAATGTTTTAATTGTAATGTAGTAAGTAAATGCTACTGAAGGAAATTTTTTAAAGCACTCTTCTTACTTCTATGAAAAAATAAAACAATTCTGTAATAAACTAATTATAGAATAACTATAGTTAATCCATGGTGCATCATAATCTTAAAAGACTGGCCAAGGGCCAGAGATTTAGCTCAGTGGTTCCAGTGCCTGCCTCGCAAGCACAAGGTCCTGAGTTCAATCCCCAGTAACCACACACAATGCTGGGCATGGTGACTCACGCCCACCAGCAATCAACACCACATACCACAGTGCTGGGCGTGGTGGCTCACGCCTATCATCCCAGCACTCGGGAGGCAGAGGCAGGAGGATTGCTGAGTTCAAGGTTTGCCTGGGCTACATAGTGAGCTTAGGGCCAGCCTGAACTATACAGAGAGACCCTGTCTCAAAAAAAAAGAATGGCCAGAGTCCCTATATTTTCTTTTAAAATTTCTTTTTCTAAACCAGGAGTGGTGGCACATGCCTGTAATCCCAGCACTCTGAGAAGCTAAGGCAGAAGGATCATAAATTTGAGTTTAGCCTTGGCAATTTAGTGAGACCTTGCCTCAAGATAAAAGGGCCAGAGATGTAACTTAAGGTAAAAACTCTGGGTCGAATGCCCTGGACCACCAAAACAATTAGAATTTTGATTTTTATCGGCCTTTGATGCACCTGAAATTGATTCTCATTAAGACATGGGGGGGTTCGATGTGGCGCTGCTCGGTCTGCTCGGCAGCAGTCTCTATGGCACACAGCCTGGCCCAGCACAGCCTGCCGTGGCCTCTGCACAGCCCGTGCCCAGATGGATGTGAACCAGATTCTCTATCAGTCTGTGCTAACAGCCCCTGTGCACAACACCACAGCGCGGTCATTATTTTAGCTTCACAATGAATCTCAGTATTGGCAGAGTGGGACTGCAGAGGACTCTACATCTCACAATTTCTTAGCATGATACCCTTTCTCAAGCTTAAGTTTATAAAAATAATTCTAAAAATGATTCAGCAAACTCAACAAGTGAGGATGCTGAAAACTACCCCCCCACACCCGCAAGGAAAAAAAAAAAAGCAACATTAAATAAACTTTAAAAACTTACCATTCGATTTCTTCATCGTGGATGAACTGGAAGACAAAGAAACAAAGGGAGACACATTTATTGCAAAGGAAGGCCAAGGCGAACCCCTAAGCGCCCCAAGCCAACTCACAGGGCCTTTCCTCAGCTGGAACCCAGGCCAACTGTGTGCTCGGCCTGTGGCTCTGGCCTCATGGGGTCTCCCGGGGGAGTGGCCTGGGCTTTACTGCAGCCTGAGCTGCTAATGAGGAAGGAGCCTCACCCATTATGGGGACAGTTGGTAAAATCAAGGAATTTCAAAGTCTGAAAAGGTATCATGTACCTACTTCTATACACGTGGTGTGTGTGTGTGTGTGTGTGTGTGTGCGTGTGTGCGTGTGTGTAGGGGTTAGTTTTCTTAAAAATGAAAGGTGACACCTTTGGGAATTCCAGAAGGGAAGATCCAGCTTGTCCGGCTGAAGGGAGGATAGTGGGAACACTGGCACCGCTCATTATGAAAGGTAACTGTAGGTGTCGGCTTGTCTAGCTTGAGGGAGCCCGGACGGTCGGTACAGTAGAATTTCTGGGAATGTCTGTGAGGTGGTTGGACGGGGTAAGGAAGCCCTGCCCTTGTTCAACCAACCATCTAACCAGCTCGGGCTTGGCGACAGCAAAGAGGCAGAAGAAAAATGAATCTGTGCTTGGGCTCTCTGTCTCTCTCTCTCCTCTCTCTGAGACAGAGCACCTTTCTGCCTTTGGACTCCAGGACTTGGATCTGTAGATCTCTGTGTACTCAGGCCTTTGTCCTAGGCCATGCTGCAGATGTCCCTGGGACTCGAGCATGAAGAGGGGATCCATGGACTTCTCACCCTAAAATCACCAGAGCAACTACCAAACAAATCTCTTCTTACTGTCCGTCCATCCATCCATTGCTTATTGGTTTTGTTCCTCTAAAGAACCTGATCAATACCCTCAACAATTCCTACCCAGCAACTACGGAACAAAGCACAGATAAACACTCTTTCTTCAGTTGGGGGAGGACCCTGGGACCACCCCGGGATCACCCAGAAAGGACGGGAAGGTTGGGGGGAGCCTGTTGCAGTAATCTGATCTTGGAGACCAAGGATCCCAACATAGGGTGGCAGGATAGGCAGGGACACCTTGTCTGGACTTGCTCCTCTCCTGACTGTCACAGTGGGCAGCACACACAGAAGCTGCTTCAGGAAGTCGTTTCTGAGAAGGCCACCAAGTCAGGCCACAAGGAAATAACGCTCAATAGGACAGAGGAGTGGCTCTTTCCAGGGAAGCGGGGGCCACTGGCATTTAGGGGAGTGAAGGACAGAAGTGTGACACAGTGAGGCAAGTGAGATAGTTCTCATGCATGAAATTCCTCTGCATTTGGCACAAGTCTTGAATGTGATATTTAAATATTCAACTGAAAAACAATGACCTGAGCCTTGAACTTGACTTCAATTTATCAATCAAGGTGTTTTTTTTACAGGGTTTTAGAAGATAATGAATTTGCTTGTAAGGGTACTGCCAAATAAAGCAGAGGAGGAACACATTCTGGTTCAGAGTTGGAGCAAGAGTTATTTTTTTGGAAATGTGTTGTGAGGTCAGCACCCCTGGGGCTTAAGCTGAACCCAGTGGGGATCAGTCTGCATTTGTGGCTGAAGGGCCCAGAGGGTGTACGGGGGAGCAATCTACTACGGTAGATCTCCTACTATCTTCATGCTGAAACAGGTACTGAAAGATGGATTATTGCAGTGACTTTTTTGACGTTGTCTTTAGGTAGGTTATTTACCTATCATTCTAATTGTATGGGTGCGGTCGGCAGCTCTAAGGTGGCTCACTGACCCCACCACCTGACAGACATTCCTGCCTCCTTGGACGTGGGCTGGACCTGATGACATCTTACAAAGAGAACGGGGCAAAAGTGATGGAGGGGTCATTGGTGAGATGAGGGAAAGCCTGTGGCTTCCACTCTGGGGCCTTTCACTCTCAGTCTGAGAGTAGCCATCTGTGCGCTGCACTGTGGGGCCGTGGGCACTGACTGAGGCCAGCCAATCCCCATGGCGGGCCCTGAGATTCTCCTGTCCGGGTTGACACCTCTACTGCACCTTGTCAAGGACCCTGGCCTAGAGGACCCAGCTAAGGCACTCTTAGATTTTTGCCCCACGGGAGCGCTTCAGTGTTACTGGTCTTAACTGTTAAGTTCTGGGGAAACTCATTACACAGCAGTAGCTAATGAATACATGGGTGTGATTGTCATATTAACTGGTTGTATGTCCGGTGAGGCTGTGCGCTGTTCTGTTCCTTACCCTAAATCTTTCACATGCCCTCATGCCACCATTTCAAAGCTCCAATACGCCCCACTGTGGATGAAATGTTCCCTGGCAGTGTGCTTCACTGTCGTGCACCCTGAGGTCACCCCTGTACACTAAGGGACCCCGGGGAACGTCTCTCTGTTGGCTCCTAGCTGCCGCCCTCTGCTCACTCTGCTGCTCTCTGGTGGCAGTGGACCTGGGGAGCTCTTCTGGGCGCTGGGTCTGGCAGAAGAGCAAATGGCCTACAAGGGGTCAGAAGGGACTTGGGCGAGCACAGTCCTTGAGGTCACCACGCAGGCCACTGGTACATGTTTTGTAAGGCCTTTGTGCCATGAAGCTGCTTCCTGGATTTGCTTGGTAACCCAGATGTCAGGTATGACCTTTTGGGATAGGGAGGCAAAGGGGAGGTCCGGGGCCCTGTGGGACTGGCTGCTGTGGCCGCAGGCAGAGCCAGCGCACTCTGTGGCCGAGTGCTGGCGGCAGCGTCGGGGGCAGAGACAGGCAAGGCACTGCGCCTCTGCAGGACGCTGGGCTGGGCGGGTAACTCACCGCGATGAGTACGATGACAGAGAGCGTGTAGTACACGGAGTCGCGGCACACAGCCCACCACGTCAGACGGACCACCTGCCGGGCAGAGGCAGCAGCTGCTGTTGGCTGGGGGCTGCAAGTGTGCGGGGACCACCTACAGCCCTCCAGGTACAAGGACAAGCCCCTCGGGGTCCTCCCAGGGCACCCCGAGACCTCATGATATTTGAGGAAGAAGACAGAACCCAGTGCTATTCTCAAGCAGTAGTGAAACTAGTCATCCAGGGCGCTGCTCGGCCAGTTGGGAGGGGTCAGAGGTGCACTGGGAGCCGGTCCTGAGCGCGGCAGGGCCTGGCCGAGAGCCTGCCTGCCTGGGTTCGAGTCTGACCTCCCCAGGACCCTGAGGCCGTGGGACAAGGCACCACCGCAAGCCAACTTCATGCCTTTGGGAGGCCAGAGCTGGCTGCTTGGGGACAAGATGACAGCTGGCCCAACGAAAGTTTGTCTGGGGCCTGGCCAACGTCACTGGCACTGCTCGTGCCCCTCAGGCCTCCAGGCTGGGGGAAAGGAAGGCTGAGGCCTCTTCTCCCAGAGAAGACAGCTCAGGGGGAGACGGGGCAGCGGGGACCTTAGCTGATGTCCCCACCGCCCCTCTCCAGAGAAGCTCGGGTCCTGCAGTACCAGCACCGGCCCTCAGCCTCGCGTCCCCCACCGACCTGGCCGGCGAACAGGCCACACACGCCAATGATGCACAGGATATTGAATACGGCGGAGCCCACGATGGTCCCCACGCCGACGTCTCCGTGGGTGATGAAGACACCTAGAAGGAGACAGACAGGAAGTGGGGGCGCACACCTGTAATCCCAGCACCCCTGGAGGATTATAAACCCTAGCCCAGAGGCTCTATCTCAAAATAGAAACAAATGGAGAAAGGGGCTGCGGGTGTAGCTCAGGGCAGAGGCCCAAGTACCACCATAAAGGGAGAGAGAGAAAGGAGGAAGGCAGAGACGTGACTCCTAGACCCTCGGCTGCCTGGCCTGCCTGTGCCTCAGTGTCCCCACGCTGAGGGAAGTAGCTCCTTCTTAGCGTCCAACAGCACCACGGATGTGAAGGACAGAACCAGTCAGGTGCAGGGACCCTCGGAGACCAGCTCCCCCAGTGCCCCAGGTTCTGAACAGCTCTATGGAGACGCAGTTCACGTGTCACATAACCACCTGCTTCAGTCCAGTCCAGTGGCTTAGTCTGTGCTCAGAATTGTGCAACCAAAGCCAGGACCTGATTTTAGAACATCTTTGTCAGCCCCACAGGAAACCGCAGGCCCAGTAGGACCCCCGCCCTGAGGACCAACCACCTATTTTCTGTCCCTCTGGCTCTCCGGATTTACAGACAAAGAACCCGGGGCTCAGAGCTAGCAACTGTCCCTGCTGGCCTGGGCGCCAAGCCTGGCTGTCCCGGGAGCCCGTGTCTTACCAATGACAGAGGCAAACAGCTCTGGAGTTGAGCTTCCCGCAGCCATGAAGGTGGCTCCAGCCACATCTTCACTCAGATGAAGTCTCTGAAACACACAGACCATGGGCCTTGCGAGCGTGACACAGGGGTGGTGGGCAAGACAGCGGGCGGCTGGCTAGCGGGGGAGCAGGAAGCCATGGCGGGCGGGCAGCCCCGCCTCCCCGCACCTGAGCACAAGCCCCACCCCCAGGCTTCAGCCCAGGAGCCCCCGTCCCTCCTTGAGCCGTCTACTTCCTGTTCCCTCTCCCAGCTTCTGACTCGGTAATGGCCACTTGGAGAAGCCTTCCCTGCATTCTCCAGAAGTAGAGGCTCCCCTTGGCCTGTTTTATGCCTTTGCCGCGGCAAACTTGGCATCCAGCTGCTCACAAAGGGCCAGAGCTCCTCCCCTCAGGACTGAACTGACCCAAGACAAGGCTGGGGACTCTTTTTGCGGGGGGCAGGGTCTTGCTTTGTATTTCAGGCTGGCCCTGAGCTCACTATGTAGCCCAGGCAAGCCTCGAACTTAGCAACCCTCCTGCCTCTGCCTCCTGAGTGCTGGGATGACAGGCGTGGGCCACCACATCCGGCATTGTGGTATGAACTACTGACTGCTGGTGGGTGTGAGTCACCAGGCCTGGTATTGTATGTGGTTACCAGGGATTGAACCAGGGATCTTCTGCCTCTAGGCAGGTGCTCGAACCACTGAGCTTAATCTCTGGCCCCAGCCTGGGTACTTTACTCATGTCCATGTGCTCTGTGAGGCCACATTTGGACTAGGGGGGTGCAGGGCTCCTGCCCAGGTGCCCAGGGCACTTCTGGGCTCTGGGGCCCCGAAGGAAGCCCTGGAGCAGCAGACCTTCCCGAGCAGCTGGCCGCAGGAGGGGCCTGAGTCAGAGCTCTGGGCCCGACACAGGCTGGGGCCGCGGCACTGGTCCCCAAGGCAGACGTCCAAACACCTGAGCCCCACCAAGGAGGAGGGTCCCACAGAGTGGCCTCTGTCGCCAAGGCAGCTCCAGCAGCTTTCAGAAGAACCCAACGTGCTCTACCTCCCGTCCTCCTCCTGGCCTTTGCCTGGCCCTTCCTTCCTCCCAGCATGCCCTTCTCTCCTTCCCTGCTCATTGAAATCCCTCCCTCTTCTGAAGTCTGGACCTAACAACTCCTTCTCCTCGAGGCTTGGCGGGCTTCTCCCCAGTGCGGATGCTCCCTCCTCCTGGCTTCTTGTCCTCTGAGGTCGTGCTAATGCCCTTGGTCTGACCTCTAGGGGGACCAGGACTGCCAGGCTTGCTCACTGCTCTGCCCTCAGAGATGCGGATACCTCACGCCCAAAGGGCAGGGGCAGGGCCAGGCCCAGCTCCCCGCAGCTCTCGGCCTAGCAGGAGTCCAGGGTGTGTAGGGATCAGCTGACTGCACTTTTGGGGTCGGGGTCCCCTCTGGGTAGCAACAGCCACAGGCCACACTCACTACTGTCCCCCACAACCCACTCCATGAGGTCCTTAGGTGTCATACTGCACTAGCGTCAGGTTGCCTGGGCCCCGTCGCCAGGATGAGAGAAGCCCATGGAAGGGGCTGACAGGAAGGGGCTGACAGAGGCACAGGACTGCTCAGAGGGGCTGGCACTCATGGCGTACGGATGCCAATGCTCTGGACGGTGACTTCAGACCGGCAATGGCTTCCCCTGCTGGGCACCATCGCTCACAGCTGATCAGGTGGCTTCAGAGCCACTGTGGGCCAATGCCAGGTCCGGGTCGCTTCCTGCTCCCGTCCTGGCCTTCTTACCCTGTCGTTTTCATGCCGCCTATTTTTTGTCATTCCCGGGCCTTGCCAAGGGCCCCCACATCCCTTCCATGTACCTCACAGATCTTCTCTAGAGATGGAACGAAGAAGTCATCGCACACAATGGCCAGGGCGTAGAACATGTACAGAGCCTGTGAAGGAAACGAGACAGATGGGTTGGCATGGGCCCCGCCGCCGAGGGGCTGGGCCGCCTGCACTGATGCCCGGGGACAGGATCTGCTTGCTGTCTCTGCGCTGATTTTCCTCTCCACGTTACTGCGACCTAAGAAAGGTCAATCTAGTCTGTTCCCGGTCCCCGGCACGCAGCTCCTGCAGCCCTGGTCTCTTTGGGGCAGCAACACTGTCTTTCCTACTTGTGCAATGAAGGCTCCATAAAAACCCAAAGGACAGGTTCAAAGAGCTCTGGACAGCTGACCACGTGTTGGCCACCTCCTCCCCAAACTGCCCTGTGCATCTTCTGCCTCGCTCTCAGGCCAGTGTGACATACTTTATAACACGAGGGAAATGTAAGCACGTGCTCCCTGGGGTTCTGCGAACCCCTCTAGGACATTATTCAATCCAAGGAAGGGGACACGGGGACCCTGATTATAGCCAGTTAACCAGTGTGACGTGTGACCGCCTGGCATTGCTACTGACATCTTCAGTGAAGGTGGTGGCGGCACTGAGCCCTCAGCCTGTGGGGCCTGGTGGGCGATCTGAATTGAACTGAATGATGGGCGTGTGGTTGGTGTCCGCTAAGAACTTCCAGGTGTGTGGGAAATCGCCCCCACTGGTGACCAGAGAGTGACATTCTGTCTTTTCTGTCCTGTCTCAGAGAAGCAGTGTTTTTAGCACCACAGTCTGCCCTCAAAAGGCCAAGGGGGGAAATCACTTAGCGAGTCTAGAATCCTCACCACCCTGCTGCACCCGCTTCACCCGTAGTGAGAGCCCTGTTTCCTTGTTGCCATCCGCCCTGCCCTGGCGGGACTGAGGGCAGCTCCGGTCCCCCAGGGCCAGCCTGGGGCCGGCTGGCATCAGCACACGTGAAGCAGGGAAGTGTGTGCGTGCTGGCTCTTGGACTTACTGCCCCTTAGACTTTGGCTCGGTCCTATCCATCTCCAGGGCTCAGTTTCTTTATCTGTTTTCATGATGAAGTTAGAGCAGATCGCTACTTTTACAATTGTTTTCTAGCTAGAATCTCTGCCTGCCCTGGCCATCTCTCCAGACACCCAGGTGGACTCAGTGAGCTCGTCCTATGTGCCGGGCACTATTGTGGGCAGTAGAGTCACAGTGGTGAGGACGCCAGGAAAAGGCTCTTTTGTGACTTATCTTAGTGCAGGGCAAATAGGCAAATGATGGGAAGGCCCTAAGCCAGCCTGTGCCCGAAGCCTCTGAGGAAGAGCAGGATAACGGGTGCCTGTGGAGGAGAAGGAGGCAGGTGGAGAACGGAGAGTGTGAGGTGGAGGGAAGGTGAAGGGCCGGCAGCCATGGGAAGGAGACGGCTCTACTCTGAACGGGGCCATCGATGTCCTGCTGGCCACAAGAAAGGCCAGGCTGTTGTAACCAAATGCTGAGACTCAACAACTTCACAAACTTCACAACAGAGATGGAGTCACGTCAGAGGTACAGGAACTCTGGCCCAAGACCGCAGGCAGGTGACTCCTGGGATCCCAGCGTGACCATCCCCAGATCTGACTCACTATCTTTGGCGCCAGGGCACACAAAGAAACAGTGAGAACGCAGGTTAGGGCAGGGAGCAACCCCGCCCCCGGTCTCAGGAAGCTGACATGAATTCACGCCCACAACGGCACCACTCCCCAGGAAGGCTTCCCTGTGAAAAGCTTCATAAAGCTGCAGACAAAATGCTGCTATGCTGGGCCGGAGGGTTAGCTCAGTGGTTCCAGCACCTGCCTCGTAAGCATAAGGACCTGAGTTCGATCCCCGGTTACCACATATAATGCTGGGCGTGGTGGCTCACGCCTGTAATCCCAGCACTCGGGAGGCAGAGACAGGAGGATTGCTGAGTTCGTGGTGGCTTGCCTGGGCACCATAGTGAGCTCAGGGCTAGCCTGAACTACAAAGCAAGACCCTGTCTCCAAAAAGCAAAAAAAAAAAAAAAAGATGCTGCTATGCTGAAGACTAAAGAGGCCAGCAAACTCTCTCTGTGAAGGGCCAGAGGAGAAGCCTGGGCTTTGTTGGACCTACCCTGCTGCTGTGGATCCGAGGACTCCTGGTGTGGGTGTGGCTGAGTTTTAATAAAACTTTATTTATACTGTCAGGAAGTGGGTTGGATTTGGCCCTCTAGGCCTGTTTAGGAACCTGGGCTCTAAAGGGTTCCTGTAAAATCAGTGAGACAGTCAACAAGAAAAGCTCTGTCATAGTCATGCCGAGACTCTGAAGGGCCAGAGCCAACGGGCTGTGGGACCAATTAGTCAAACTCATTCTCCCTTAGTGAGAGAGGAGGAGTATAAAGCCAGAGACTCTAGAAATACAATAAACTCATTAGAGAAAAAATACACAGGCCCGTTGCTTAAAATAGGCCTGTGCCCTCATTCTAAATCCTCTTTTTACAACTGGTTTGTTCTGTTAATTAAAAGTCCAGTCATTCATTATTCTCCATGTGAGAATTCCAGATTTCAGATTCCGCTTTTTTTTTTTTTTGAGACAGGATCTCTCTTTGTAATTCAGGCTGGCCCTGAGCTCACTACGTGGCCCAGGCACGCCTCAAACTCAGCAATCCTCCTGTCTCTGTCTCCTGAGTGCTGGGATTATAGGCGTGAACCACCATGCCCGGCATTGTGGTATGTGGTACTGATTGCTAGTGGCTGTGAGTCATCATGCCTGGCACTGTGGTATGTGATTACTGGGGATCGAACTCAGGACATTACACTTGGAAGGCAGATGCCGGAATTCCTGAGCTAAATTCCCAGCCCCAGATTCCATTTTCTTATGTCTTTAAAAACACTAATACTTGGTTGGGTGCTGGGTGGTCAATCCTAAGTAAAACAGTCAACTTGGACCAGATGTTTGCCCGCATCATTCAGTGGAGTCCAGTGATGGTGGCCATAAAGAACTGGACAGTAAATGCTTCATGAATCATGTGGTCTCTGATAAAACTGCTCTGCCCTGTCACTGAACCCCAAAGCCACCCCGGCTCCCACAGCCATTACAGGGAGGGGCTGTATTTCAATAAAACTTTATTTAAAAACCAGGCAGGGCAGAAGATCTGGGTGAGGCTAGTTTGTTTACCCTGGCACAGTCAGGAGACCAGTAGTTTAGGTCCAGCTATCATTCCTTTTTGAACTGGATATGAGCTCTTCCACAAGTTATCAGGCTTTTGAGACAGGATCTCTCTTTGTACAAAGACTAAACAAACCTGCCACGGCTCTGCCATACCACACAGACGACAGGTTCACAAGCTTAACGATGTCGCCCCACAAGGATCACTTACGCCAAGGATGTGCAGCAGGACGGCTCCGTGCTGTCGCTCCTTATTGGAAAACAGATCTGTGGGGAACTCGTGAATCGCTGGAAGACAGGAAGAGATGGCACGGCGTTAGGTGGCAAACCTCACTGGAGCTCTGGAAGTCCACAGAGGAATGACAGGGCTCAGCAAGCTCAACTGGGCAGCGAGACAGGCGGCAGTTTTTCAGTCTAGGGCGGATCGGTAAATCCCTGACTTACGAATGAGTTCTGCTGTTCCAGGAAAATGTTTGCAAGTTCAGGTTCACATGTAAGTGCAACAAAGTGAGTCTGACACACTTCTGACACAAACATATAGCACAAAGCATTACAAAAACCAAATGCACAACAACACTGTAAATAAACTATTTTTGCTTTTGAGCACGGTAAGCACACAGCAGTACAACTGTGGCAATGTCTAGGAGACACATGAGCTGCTTCTACGAATGTTTGTGATACGACATTTGTTCGTACCTGTGAAAGCTCGTGACTCAAATGTTTGCAAATGGAGGACTCAGTGGATTATCCACAGATAGTCTAGTGCCTTCAAATCAATCATGTTTTAGATAAGCTTTGTACTTTGGAAATGCTACACAGTACACCCGTGACTTATGAACGAGCCTTGTTCCAGGAGACTGTGTATAAATTGGGTTTGTTCCTAACCCAACATGTGTCTTACACAGTGCCCTTGTGAATCTTTGTTTTTTTGTTTTGTTTTGTTTTTTGAGACGGGGTCTTGCTTTGTAGTTCAGGCTGGCCCTGAGCTCACCATGTAGCTTAGGCAAGCCTCAACCTCAGCAATCCTCCTGTCTCTGCCTCCCAAGTGCTGGGATAATAGGTGTGAGCCACCACGCCCGGCGCCCCTGTGAATCTTATACAGTACACCTGTGTAAGTCTGCAACTCAAATGTTTAGAAATCAGAGACTTACTGTAAAATATTTCACACCCATTATGAGAGCTACAACCCAAAAGACAGACATTAACAAGTGCTGGTGAAGATGCGGAGTCAGTGAGATCCTCACCCACTGGTGGTGGGAGTGTGGAACAGAACAGTTTTGGGGCTCATCAATAAGTAACAGAGTTCCCCAGAGGACTGACACAGCAATTCCACTTCTGGACATGCATCCTGGGTTAGTAAAAATACATGTCCACACTAAAGTCTGTGTACAAATGCTCTCAGCTACATTATTCACAATACTCAGAATATGGAAACAGGCAAAATCAAACACTCCGGGTTTGAGTATCATCTCTATAGCTCCTAACAGCTGGGAGCAACCAGTCTGCCTGAGAACGTTCACGAGCTGGAGGACTGATTCTTCCTCACCTGCCCTAATCTCCTGAGATAACCAATGGAGAACCGCCTCTGCCCTTTGACCTCTGTGACCTTGGCGTGTTGCTAACAGCTCAGGGATGCTCCCATACCTACGAGTGGGGATCACTGCAGACAGACCCCTGTGCTGTAAGGTCTCAGTGACATAAATCAGGAAACGGCCAGCCTACAGGAGCGCCCTCTGGAGGACATGGTGTGTGAGTGAGGCAGGAGGAAACAAAAGCAACTTCAAGGGAAAAGACGGGGAGACAGAGGATAGGTTACTGGACCACACCTGGGAGCAATGTTATTCCATGTCCCCAAGGGGACCTCTGTGCTCCTCGCACTGCTTGCTGAGATCAGGAGCTCTGGGCCACGTTTGAGGGCATGATGACTGACTGTATCTCTGCTGCCCAAATCCCCGCTGGGGAGGAGGGAAGGATCAGCAGGCGCACGCATGGCTTTTGAGGTCACGCCTAAGCCTTTAAGCTGCAGAAATCCAGGGCTGGAGTGTAGAGAAGGGTCAGATTTGTCTGCAGGGGGAGCTGAGATCAGGGGAGCAGGGATGATCCTAGAACTCTACGGATCTGGGGTGGGAGGAGAGACAGGGGAAAAGGATGGAGGAGGTGCAGAGGAAGGACCACACCTTAAGGTTCTTGACTTTGGAGCCTGGTGCCCGGAGGGACCTCTCCAGCACTCTCAGTCCTGGACACGCTTGGGTGTCCATACAAGCCAGCATCTGCCTCCAACCCATAGGATGCCCAGACTGCGGACAGGGCCTGGGGGTGCTGGAGGGAAGTCTCTGGCCAGTTGCCCTCCTCTGATAAGAGGAGAGCCCTTAGGAGCCCTGAGGTCAAAGCACCTCTAATCCCTTCACATCCTAAAAACGTTACTCAGAGTCCCCAGGGCACACTTGAACGTCTGTGTGCATGTGAGGGGTAGCACGGTCCCAGGGACTGAACCCAGGAGCTCCACACTGAGCTATCTCTCCTTTTTTATTCTGAGATGGGTTCTCTTCAAATTGCCCACGCTGGGCTTGAACTTGTGTTCTTGTCCCAGCCTCTCAATGCTGGGGAAACAGGCATATGACATCACGCTCAGTGACATTTGCAGCTTTTGGTTTCTTTACATAAAAAAGGCACACAGAGGATGTTCTGAATTAATGTTGTCCCTCAGCTATAGTTTTGTCAGTATTGCTGCTGGTTCTCAAAATGAATCGATTTATTCCAATAGTATTTAAGAAGCACACATTGTAGAGACACAGCTCTCTGGGAACCATCAAGTGAGATTCTGTGTATCTTCAGCATCTTGACCAGATCAGCTTCACCTCAGAGAGGGAAGTGACTTTCAGAGGGGACCAGAAGTATTAAAAAAGCAGTGGGTTGGAAAATACTTGGATCCCGAAAGAGTAGAACTCATATGTGTTTCTTTCTTTTGGTACCAGGGATCGAACTCGTGCTTGTCAGGCAGATGCTATGCCAATGTGTTTCTTGAGCACTTACCATGTACTGGGACTAGGCAAGGTGCTGTGTCTTGTGGATGTGCCCTCCCAACTTGTCTGGCTTGGAGCTCAGAGACAAGTAAACACAGAGGGACAAGCTTGCCGTGGTGGTGGGAGTGAACCAAACTGGCAGTGACTGACTTGGGGAGGCAGGTGCCACACAGCAAGCCCGCCCTCAGAGACCGTGGCACCCAGGTCCAGTTGCAGAGGCTGCGGTACTAACATTTCAAAGCCCTGAATCTCTCAGGCAACCCTGAGCAGCTCATGACTCCCATTCTGTAGCTGAGGAAGCAGAGGCTCTGAGAGGCTAAAGGGTTCACCTAGTCTGCAGCTAATTTGGAATGGTGAGAGAAGTGGCCACAATACCAAGCTCTTCTTGACTAAGCTCTGAAAACAGATGTGTCTCTTGGGACCAAGGGCTGCTGTCTTGGAAGGTCTGGGGTTCATGGCAAGAAACTTCGCTTGGGAAAGCAATGGTGCACGTGGCATCTTATAGATCAATTTCACCCATCACCCTGAACTCACTCACACTGAGATATAAGGCACCAGGCATTACAGATCCAGGCACTATGGATCCATCAGGCACTACGGATCCACTACAGATCACTTCTCTTAGTCTCTTTGAAACTCTTTAACAGAATTGATCTCTTCTTATTTACATAACAGTGAAAATATGTGTGAAGGAATGAATGGGCCTATCATTTACCTACTCATCTGTACATCTGCCTATCCACGCATCCCCCATCTACCCATCCATACATCTACCCACTTGACATACAGTACAATTAGTCTTTGTAGAGGATCTACTTTGAGAAATGCATAGAACCATATACTTACTACAATAGAAATAGTTCTATCACCCACCAATTCTCTTGTGTTGACTTTTCATAGTCAACCCCGCCCTGTCACCCTGGAAATCCTGTTTCCTCTCCTAGTGGTGTTCCTCCTCCAAAATGTCCTACCATGGAACCATGTCATACGCAGCCTTTCTGGTTGGCATCTTTCACTTAGAAACATGATCAGAGGATTTTTAAACCCCTCTTTTTCCTTTTTTGACTCAGTCTCATGTCGGGGTCCCTTTTCCTCTGCAGAACCACTGAACACTGATGTCCTGGGGGCTTGTCTCCAGTCCACTTTTCCCTCTACTCATTTACCCTCATTGACTTTCCAGTCTCCAGAGACGTCTCCCAAATTTCATCCTTACTTGAGCTCAAGAACTAACACATCTAGCGGCCATTACTCCTTGATTGTTTCAGAATTAATTTCAATCCATCTTCCACCAATCTTGGGTAGCAGGAAAGAAATTTCAGTGATGTTCTTCATACTTCCTCCTCTCTCATTATTGAAGTGGGTGAATAAGCCAAGAGGAATTCAACACTCTCAGCATCTTCCATGAATTCTCCCAAGAGGACACTGGCAACGAGCACCAGGTGGAGCCCTGCCTGGTCACGCACATCAGCCCTATTTCTCATTTTGAGGAGTCCCGGCTCCCTTGCAGCTATGGTTCTCACAACAAACTGTAAACCTTTAGGGTTTGAGGGTAGGAAAAAAACAGAACATTCTTTTTGCTGCCATTTCCATGGGAAATTAAGGCCACAGAGACACACTGAGGGGCTCTGCTTGCTGTGGTACCCACTGACATTTCAGTTTGGGATGCTCTTTGAATTGGATCATTCTATTTCCTACCTTTCCTTGTCCATTCAAGTAGCTATAACAAAATAGGCTAAAATGGGTAGCTTATAAACAACAAAAAATTCATTTCTGACACTTTGGGAGGCTGGGATATCCAAGATTCAGGCCCACTTTCCATGTCCTCTCTTGGTGGAAGAGAATAGGTAGCTCTTGGGACTTTTTTCATAAGGACACTAATCCCAATTGCAAAGGCGGAGACCTCACGGCCTTGTCATCCCACCTCCTACTGCCATCACCTTAGGGGGCCAGTTTCCTGGGGAACAAATATTCTGACCATAGGACCAATCTCTTGGTCCTCCTTGCAAATTTTTTTAAATTGAATTCTTTATTGGTGCAATTTATATACATCTCACAATCACATATAACATTGGGGAATTTGTACCAGTATATGATACAAGTTAATTCTCATTTTTACCCATATCCCTACCCACCCACACCTCCCCACCCCCTTTATACATACTCTTTTATTTTCTTTCTGAATCATATTTATTCCTTCCCCTCATTACATTCCCACACCAAATTTCCTATGGAAATTTCCCACTCTATAAAAGCTGTCCTACTTTCTAGAGCTCATTTGCATCTACAGGTGTTCATGTCAAAGAGAAGATCTGGAATTTCCCTATCTGTGATCTATTTATTTCACTTATTAGTATATCCTCCTCCTCCTTGCAAATTTTTAAGCATCTCATTCCCGGAATTAAATCCCTTTCTGTGTAAATTACTGAGTGTGTTCCTATGTACCACAGTGAACATGGACTGATACACCTGCTCCCCCATCACCCAGCCCTCCACGGGGCCTGGCAACTCCTCAGCTGCTGCGGTGTTCCTCACCCCACACCTCCACCCCGCAGCATTGCTCTCTGGGCCACTGCACAAACCTCCTAACCAACATCCCAAATCCTCTTGCAATCTGCTCCTGTCTGTTTTCAACACAGCATCCAAACAGCTTGTCCACACGTGAAGAAGATAAACCCCAAACCCTACCTGTCCAGTCCTGCCACCCTATCTGGCTCTTTACAAACCACTGCACCAGGATCCTTTAAGGATGGAACACCGCGGACAGAGATATGCTTTCTGGTAGATGCTGATCTTCCTTAAGCCTTTCAATTAGTTGACTCTCTTTACGGAATATAAACTGTGAATTGAATTTTGTTTGTTTGTTTTATGTTTTTAAGAAATTGCCTCCAAATTGATTTTTACCCTGGCTAAAAATAACCTCACATTCTAAGTGCTGACATATACTCTGACACTAGGAAAACTAGATCGCAAGGCTGGGAAATCATTCAAATAGCTTCAAATTTCTATCATTTTAACTTATATAACGCATGTGTTTTAGAAACCACCCAAGCATTAGGAACCAAAAGAAAAAATTGAGGTTTTTTTTTCCCCTCCTTAATTCTCAGATTTAAAATAACTTTGCTAAGAATCTAATATCATTCATGGGCATCAGTTAGCACGTCTTGGTTTTATGCCATCACCCTCTTGGTCCTAAGCAGGAATAAATATAATTAGATTAAATCATTGGTTTAACCACCCTGAAAAGGAGTCTACAATCCTGTCTTTCTTTCAGTACATTCCTGAAGAGATTAACTCTGAAAAAGAATAAAAAATATGATCAGAAGCTCTGTGACAGGGCTGTTCTTTGCATGAGCAGCTGCATGGAATTTTAGAGCTGGACCAGGGCCCAGGTGCTCCACGGCTCGGTCCTCCCCCCAGGAGGGGCCGTGGGCGCGTTCATGTTACAGAAGCAGTGGTTTCTTGGCTGCTCCCGCCATCCCCACTGTTCCCTACACTGATGCCCCGCCCCGGGGAAACCCATAAGGAGGTCGGCTGCTCTGCTCGGCCTCAGTGAGCCACAGACCTGCAAGAGCCCGATTAGACAAATGAATGATGGCTGGCCCACACGGGCCACAGATGCTGACGGCGGCAGCCACACAGAGGACCACAACCTCTGCAGTGGTTGGTCCCATGGCCACGGCTTGGCCAAGGACTGCAGCTTTGCTACTGTTCGCTCCCATTTCCAGTTCAAGACCTGCTGCTACAGTTTGGGTCCCGGATGTCCCCAAAGGTTCACGTCCCAAGGAGAGGCTACTGAGAGGCATGGATCCTATAGGAGGCGGGACCTAGTGGGAGGCCTTTCAGTCTCGGGTTGTGCACTTGAGGGGAACCGTGAAACGCACAGTCCTTTCTTCCAGGCCATGAGGTGAGCAGCTGGGCCTCGTCACATGCTTGGGCCATAATGTGCTGATTTCTCACTGGCTGAAAATGTGGTACCCATCAGTCAAAGGTGTTAGACGTGTACCAACTCCGCATGATAGATGTCATCGGTGTAACACTTAGGAACTGCCTTCAGGAGGGCCAGAGACTCACGTCCCGGTTAACAGCTCTACTGCAGGAGTTAGCCAGCTGCTGCTATTTCCGGATGAGACCCCAGTGCAGCCCACCTCTACTGTGAGCAGAGCAGCCCCCGACGCTGCCTTTGGGAGGGACGACCCAGCCATTTTCACTTAAGCTTCCGTCAAGAGGCTCAGAACTGACCCAGCTGGGCAGACTCCACTCCACCTGACCTCACGTGCTTCTCAGGTGAGCAACCTGAGACATTTCCCAGCCCTCCGGTCTTCTTAGATCAGCCACATGGCCTGTTAATTCCCTAAAGCTCCAACTGGGCACACAAACCATCCCTTGCTTCTTGGAGGCCTTTACTGGCCTGTTTGATACTGGGCCCTGCCGTGTCCAAGTCTGCCACCATGTGAGAGCCCATGCTCAAACCAGATTAGGACCAAGAGCCCAAACAGACTTTCTCCCTTATAAGTTTCCTTAGGTATTTTGTGATAGTGAGAGAGAAACAATTATTATACTCGCCAGAGGAAGTCGAAGAGGCTCCCATAGTGAGCCAGATGTTGTCCTCCCAAATTCAGGTCTCCTTTCTTATCACCAAGGGCCTGAGACTATGATTTTATTTGGAAATAAGGTGTTATAGTTTTCTTGAGCTACCGAAACAAAATGCCAAAGACCAAGTAACTTAACAGAAAAAAATTATTTTCTTGTGATTCTGGAGGCTCCAAGTCCAAGATTGAGGTGGCGACAGAGCTGGTTCTGGCGCAGTCTCTCTGCCATCTGTAGACAGCCATCTTTGCTGTGTGCTCCCCGTCTCTTCCTCTTCCCCTCCGAGGGCACCAGTCCTGCTTGATCAGGGCATCTACCTTACAACTTCTTTTAAAGCTGGCTACCTCCCCTAAAGTCCCAACGCCAATGCCCTCACCCTAGGGAGTCAGGGCTTCCGCACATGAACTGGGGTGGCGGGATACAGACCAGTCTCGAACAGAACACAACATAAGGTCTTTGCAGATGTCATAAGTTACACGAACTGGCTCATACTAAGTGAGAGTGTCCTTACACAGAAAGGAGGGACACACAGAGATAGAGAGAACGGGCTATGGGACAGCAAAGGCAGAGCTTGGAACGACAGATCTAGAGGCCAAGGGACACCAACAATTGCCAGCAGAAGCCAGGAGACAGGCAGGAACAGTTTCTCCTCTAGGCTGCAGGAGAAACAAACCCACCCATATCAGCACCTTGCTTTCTGGTTTGGAGCCTCTGGACTATCAGAGAATAAAGAAGTCACTGTTGTATGTCAACTTGTGTGTGATTGTTACAGCAGCCTTAAGATAGGAATACATTCCCCAACCAATGAGCTGAAATGCTCTGCTTCCGGTTCACTACCCCTACGTCCCCACACCATGCCCTCTGATCTGTGTACACCGGAGGCCTCCTTTTCCTACCACCTGCTCCCCCCACCCCATCCTCCGTGACCTGCTGCAGTGCCGGCAGCCGACTTCCTTCCATAATAAACTCTGGACAAGTGTCTGCATTTGTTTTCATTTGGGTGGTCTCCACTTTCACAATGAACAATACACTCTAGTCGTATCTACAGGTCTTTCTTCTGTACCAGGCTTAGCACTCTCAGAGGGCTGTAGCGCTGATTTGTTGATCCCTGTACGGCCCCCACCTCTACCAGATGACATCCAGCTAGAGCATTCCACAAGGCAAGTGCTCCATATGTGAAGCAAATTAGGAACTAAGATTCTTGCCTACTATACAACAAACTCTGAGCCAGTAACTAACAGGTAACACACCACATTACTGAGTTTGTCAAAAGGACTGGGTCTATTGAGATAGCTCCCTTTTTATGGTACTCAGGATTGACCCTAGGCCCTTCACACTGAGCAAAATCCCCAGTTCTTTTTGGTTTTTTGAGACACCAAGTCACTAAATTGTCCAGGTTGGGCTCAAACTTGTGATCCTTCTGCCTCAATCCCCCAGAGAGAGAATTATAGGTGTGCACCACTGTGCCTAGCTGACAAGCCATTTCTATATGGAAAAACAAGTGCAACTTTTTAGCATGATAAGTTATTTTTAAATACACAATGTAGATAGCAAATATACATATACAAGGCTTACCACATGCCAAGCAGTCTGACTTTGCTCAGATTGGATCTTAAGTGTCCCCCAAGGGTCCCTACGGTAAGGCTGCTGCCCAGATTGGCACTCTGAGGAGGAAGCAGAGCCCTGAGGAGGTGGAGCCTAGTGGAAGCCCCTTAGGTCACTGGAACCTGCCCTCACAGAGGATGCGGGGCCCAAATCTCTTCCTCTCTCTTTCATTTCCTGGCCACAAGGAGATCCCTATCACATGTTCCCACCTGATATGCTGTCTCACTACAGACCCAAAAGCAATGGGCCTGATCACAGCATGGAACCTCCCAAAGCTGTGCACCAAAATAACTCTTTTCTCTGTGTCGCCGCCCTTGGTATTTCATTATAGTGACTGAGCGCTGACTAATGGAGGACTTTAGACATAGCAATTCATTTAGTGAGCTTGTCTGTCTTAGTCTCTTTCTTATCACTGGGATTCAATACCTCACACCCACAAGTTAAAAGAGGAGAGGTTTATTCTGACTCACATTTTTAGGGTTTGTTTGAGACCAGACCACAGTCTTAATTTTTTTTTGAGACAGGGTCTTGCTTTGTAGTTGAGGCTGGCCCTGAGCTCACTATATAGCCCAGGCAAGCCTCGAACTCAGCAATCCTCCTGTCTCTGCCTCCCGAGTGCTGGGATTACAGGGGTGAGCCACCATGCCCGGCCAGACCACAGTCTTAAACAGCATGTTCTAAATAACATTGTTCATTTCATGTTGGTGATCAAGTCCTTGTACTTGAAGTAAACTACTTTGACTTAAAAAAAAAATTTTTTTTTTTTTGAGACAGGTTCTCGCTTTGTAGTTCAGGCTGGCCCTCAGCTCACTATGTAGTCCAGGCAAGCCTTCAACTCAGCAATTCTCCTGCCTCTGCCTCCTGAATGCTGGGATGACAGGCGTGAGCCACCATGCCCGGCACTGTGGTATGTGGTATTGATTGCCTGTGTATATTATTGTATTTAAGTTGTACTTCAATGAAGAGACACGTGTTAAGTGACTCTCAGCCTTAGGAGAAAGGGCTGTCACACCAACAAACTAAAGCTCCCCACGGGGGTCCCTGTCTCCTTGTTCTCCAGGAGATAAGCAAGCAACTGGCACCCGAAACACGCACAGACAGGATACACGTCAGTCATTCCTGGGCCTCCTCATGGAGAAGCCCAGAGAGCGGACGACCCTGGCCCTGATGCTGCTTCTGCAAAGGGGAGTCTACCCAAAGGTCAGAGGTCAACTGCAGAAGCCTGGGGAAGCAGCAGAAGCTCTAATATGGCGACTGTTCTCAGATATATTTGGGTCCCAGGCACTCTGTCTCCCGAGGACCGAGACCGCAGTCACCTGAGGCATCTCCCCGTCTCCGAGGGCAGGACGTCCCACATGGATAAGAGTACACACTCACCCGTGTCCCCTCAGGTAGCAGAGGCAGGCCCGCGTGTTACCTGGAGCTGTCTGATCAACTTGCAAAGACAGTGATTCAGCGTCTGGCGAGGCCATGTGGCCAGACGTCTGTGACAAGTCCCAGGAACAGTACTTCTTGCGGGGTTCTTGCACGAGAACGAGCTGTTTCTGCTGCTGGTCATGATGTGCTCCCTGGAGCACGTGCTGGTCACCGGAGTCAGGGGTGTGGCCAAAGGGCTTCCTGGAGCTGTTGTCATGAAGTGCCACACGCTAAAAGCACCTGGAACCCGTGACAGTTCCAAATCCAAGTTCTAAAACCAAGGTGCCAGTGGGCTGGTCCCTTCTCGAAGCTCAGGGAGCATCTGTCCCCCATCTCCTCCTGCCTTCTAACGCCGGCTGGCAGCCCCTGGCATTTCCCCGAGGGTGGCCATGCCACTCCACGGGCTCCCTGTCTCCACACGTCGCTCTCTCTTTTCTAAGTGGCTTATGTCACTGTGTTTAATGCCATGAGAACTCATCTTGACCAGTTGCATCTGCGAAGACCCTATGTCCTCCCAAGAGCACCTCCGCAGCACCAGGGGTCCGGGCTTCGGGGAGACGGCTCACCCTGCAGCCACACCGCCCTCGCCACTGCCGCCTTGACAAGCCGGTTTACAGAACGCAGGCACCGCCACCACCCAGGCCAGTGAGCTCTTCAGAACCACACGGCAGCAGCCGTGCGGAGCTCTCCGCCATGCTGTGGCTTCTGAGTGCAGTCCCGACTCACACCTGCCATCCAGCATAAATCAGTGTCGTCTTCCCTTTCACAGGTTGCCCCAGTCTGGGGGACACATGTCATGGTCGCTTTATGCACTAGGAATACAATGACTTGGAGTAAAAGTTAAGGCCAATTAGCCAAGTGATGTCAAGTCAACTAACGGCAACGTGCTAGGCAGGCCCTCCCTGGGTTCCGACACAGACACTAGGTCCTTCCCTGTGGCAGACAGCCTTCGTTCTGCAGGTGGGGATGTCTGGAGAAAGGCAGGTGCTGCAGCTTGGCCTGGGTCTCAGGGGCACCTCTGTCCCAGGGTTGAGAGGCAGATGGTCTGTCAGGCTCCCCGCTCCAGGAAAGGGTCTCGGAGCAGGGCTGGAAAATTCCTTCCTTCACCTCTGTTCTGCTCTGGCCCTGAAGCTGGGCTGCTGGCGGAGCGGTGGGCAGTTTCCGGAGTGAGCGTGGCTCAGCTGCGGCCAGCAGGCACTACATCACATATGCATCTAGGTGCTGCTCTGCAGGCATTGTATAAATGTGGCTCTCCTCTCCACTCTGTTCAGTTTATGTACAAGAGACCGCCCCTGACAGCGTGGGTGTGAGTGCAGCTGCACTCCAGTTCGATGAAAGCCTTAAGGGGTTTCTGGGAGAAGGAATCCTGCCTCAGGACTGCAGTGTCTATTACTGCAGATTCTGGATTGACCAGTCTCTGTCATTAATTAACTCCTTAAAATAAAGCTCTTTGTAGATACACGTACACACACACACACACAAACACACACATGCACACACAGCACACATACATGGAGCTACAGCTTAGCTTAGAATCCTGTGAAGATCCATGAGTTAAAGACTTGGTTCCCCTAGGCTGCACAATCGGGAGGTGCTGTGGACCTTCATGAAGAGGGGCTTAGAGGTAGGTCTTTAAGTCATGGGGGCATGTCCTTGGATGATACTGTGGGATCTAGAGCTCTTCCTCTTCTTGTCTTCTTGCCAACATGGTGAGGGGCTTATCTGCCGTGGGTACCCACCATGATGTGCTAACCTCAGTAGAAGCGAAATGGTGCTATTTCACCTTGGTCTGGAACCTCTACAGCTACGCTATAAGCTAAGTAAACTTCCTCTCCCTCTCACTCTGACTTTGTCTTTTTCTTTCTCTCTGGTCCTACTGGTTTGAATGTCAAGCTTTTTGCATGGTAGGCCACTAGTGTAGTGCTATATTGTGTCCCCAGGCCTTTTTATTTTGTGACAAGGTCTTGCTAAGTTGCCCAGGCCAGCTTTGAATAAACTTGTGATCCTAATGCTTCATCCTCTAAGGTACCTGGAATTATAGAAGTGCATCACTGTACCCAGTTTAAACCCTTTCTCTTTGTAAGTTAATTGCTTCATCATAGTGATAGAAAGTCGGCAAATACACACATACATGCATATCCTATCTCTGTGGATTTATGGGTTTATACATTCATGAGGTGACATAGGCTATGTGGGTATGTACTTTCTATCCATTCTGTTTCTCTGAAGGACTCTGGGTATTACACCGGGCTGCAGCAAGCTGGGGATGGGATGCGAAAAACCACACATACAATAAAGCAGGACCCAGAGGCTGGTCTGGTGAGAGGAAAAACTCACAGAGAGCTCACAGACGGACCTGACGGCTCAGTCACCACCTGACACCACACCTATGAGCCAGGGTCACCCCACTCAGCATTCTCATCTCTCCCTTCCTGTCAAAGTCAGGTTAACCATCTCTCTCCTGGCATAATCCTGCCTCTTCCCTCACCAGCTCTTCCTGGTCCCAAGATTCTCGAGGCAAGAAGTCCCTAGGCAAGACTTTGCACAGCCAGGGGCTGAGATCACCAGATACCCCGAAGCCCCAAAGAACTTTCTAGAAGTCCAGAAGCCCCGAATAACTTTCTAGAAAGGACAGAACAGTTCTTCCTTCTGCAGAATTGTGTGCATGGACAGGGCTGGCAGGTACACATGGATCCTGCTGGATAAATGCATGGTCCTTCTAAGTGTCTATGACTCTAACAGACAATCCAGCTTCCGGAGTTCAACTAAGAGTGAAACGAAGTCACAGGTAGAGATAAAGAAGCTGCCAGCCTAAATGGGTTGCCAGGTGTCCTCATGCAACAAAGCACTTGTTGAAGGACTAGTAGTTGCAACTGGGACACATCATCTCTGTGACCATTTATCTTGATGTGTCAACTTCATTGCTTTAAGAAACACCTAGGAGATTAGTAAGCAGCTCCTGAGTGTGTCTGGGTGGGTCTTGGAGACATGACGCTGGGTCCTTTCTATGAATCCTTGGCCCCTCTTCTCTAGCATTTCCCCTGCTCTGCTTCCTGGCCACCACGAACCATCAGCTTTGCTTTGTCACCTCTTCCACCATGTCTCTGCCTCAGAGCCATTCAACCATGGACTGAACCCATGAGCAAAGTAAACCTCTCCTCCTTCAGGCCGTGAGTGACAAGAACTGTGTCCAGCACCAGGGAAGCTAACACAAGGCCCCTTTCCTAAAACCTCAGAAAAATGAAGTGGCATCATTCATTGTAGGTTCTGTACTCATGGTCGCCTCTGGCCCTAGCTGTCAAAAACGTTTCCAATAGTTAGCTAGATCTGAATTTTATCCTTGCTCTTTCTGAGTTTGTCAGCAACCCCTTCGTTTCTAGCTTTCCACAAAGGTGCTGCCAAGTAGGAGGTGGCTCCTAGCTTGTTAAAATGGGAGATGCCACAGAAATAGAACAGAAGAACAAGCACCTTAGTTCACTGAGCCTCTACTGTGGCCTATTCTTCGCTCACGTGTCTTTTTCAACACCTCACCGACTCTCCAAAGAAGCAACAAAATCAAGGTTGATAGGATGGGTGAAAATGACTTTGTGCTCGAGTGAGATTCTGGAAGGTTCGGCCCTGGCCTCAGTAATACTACTGTTAGCAGGGCAGAATGGCCTCAGTTTCTCCATCAGTGAGAGGAGGCCATAGGGTGATCCGTAAGATGTCTGACCACAACACATGGCTTCTCAGCCCAACTGTGTTAGGGATGAGGCCTCCGCCATAAAAAGGTAAGAAAGAAGCCAATTACTGAAACAAGGAAACATTTCTTCCCAACAGCTTCTCTCTTATTCTCCTTATCTACCCAACATTGTGAGCTCCTCAACAAAGGTACTTCACCTCACGCTAGCTTGAAAGGTCTGAAAAGCAAAATGGCCGATGCAACCCTCAGCTGACTGTGCATTTGTGCACAGGCCCAGTGCTCTGCTTTCCAGGAAGGGGCGGCAGGTTGTTTTCAACATCTCCACAGAGTTTCAGGCTCAGGACTTAAAATGCAAGCGTTCCTCACACCCTCTCTCACCACTCAGAAGCTCGTTCCGAATGGCAGGACAAAAGGGAAGGGTGTCAAACTTCCAAGGACGATCTCTTGACAAGGACAGACACCATGCTTTCTCCGGGGTAGAGCACAGAACAGCATCTGCCCCAGTTCCAGGGAGCAGTGGCAGGGGACTTGTCAGCAGGGGCCCTGACTTCTGGTGCCAAAGGTGTTGGCATGGGAAATTTCAAGCATGGCAGGGGATGAAACAACTCATAAGAAGATGGATGGGCAGAGGCAGTGGCAATGAGCCACCTTCCAACGAGACATAAACTCTTACTTTTCCACAGTGAATCTACCAATCGCTGCCTCCCATGTATCTTTCTGCTCAAGGAAATAATCATATTGAAAGATGCTAACAAACACGTTGCAAGCATCAAAATAAAAGTCCCATGGTGACCTCTACACAAGTGGAGATCACTCCCCATCCCGAGTCTGGGGCCGTGCTGAAGTGGCTGATGAACTCTCTGGCCCATCACGACAGGACGAGGACTCAGAAGAGGACAAACAGTGAAAGCCTGTTGGGCCAGCTGACACAGCCACCACAAAGTGTGCGACCATTTTTCTGGGGGTTTACTTTTCAATGTTTGATAAGAATCCTGGTCAAATAAAGAAACAGGTCTTTTGCCAAAGCATAGTACGAGAAACATCCATGAGAGGAAAAGTTCTCAGTCAGAAGGGATTTGCGTCCTGCCTCAACTCTGACATCTGGGGAGACTGTTTTGATTGTTCCGGTTGGGGTCGGGGTGTTACTGACATCTAGTGGGTAGAGCAGGGACACTACTAAAATTCCTCCACAGCACACAGAGCCCTCTCTAACTAAGAATTAATTACCCAGCCTCACGTGCCAGTGGTGACCAGGCCTGGGGAAGGAAAGAAGTCAAAATAGTGTTTGCACACTCAACACTGCTGCCTAGCTCACTCTGTCTCGACACTAAGACCTTCAACTCCTGCTCTCTCCCACAAGTGTGTGCATGTGCATGCGTGCACGCGTGCATGCATGTGTGTTTGTGTGCGTACTACAGGGTCCTGAGCCCAGGACCTTCGCACTGAGCTACATCCCTTTTCTATTTTTCAAGTCAGGGTCTCGCTAAGTCCCTAAGTTGCCCAGGCTGGGCTCAAACTCGCAAACCTCCTGCCTCATCCTCCCACAGTGCTGGGATTACAGGTGCGAGCCACCATGCCCAGCTCACTTACGGTTGATCTGTGAGTCCACATTTGTCAAAACATCCTTGCCTTTCCTTCACGAGCTTGCAGGCAACCCCTTCACACCTTGCTTTCTACAAAGCATTACGAGGCAGGAGGAGGTTCTTAGCTTGTTAGAAATGGAAGACGCCTCAGAAAGAGAAGAAGAAAAGAACCACGCTAGTTGTATGGTGAATGGCGACTGCTACATGATACATGCCACTTGTAGGAGCCAGATCAGTGTGTGAGTGGAAGGCAGGAGTGGCGATGATTAACTGAGGAAGGCACTGGGCTTGGAAGTGTGTCCTGGGTGGCATCCAAGAGGAAAAGGGGCTTTCCAGAAACTGACTGGCAAAGCAGGAAGGGCACTCAGAGTTCGGGGAACCCGGAATCCGGCACCTTCAGGACCTAGGATGCTCCGGGCAGCACGGAAGTCACACTGGGAGAAGAGCCTAGAACACAGGGCAGCTGGGCTGCAGGACAGAGGGTCAGGATAAGGGCTCTGCTGTGTTCACAGACACCTGGGACCAACCGAAGACTCCCGAGCCGAGGAATGCCATGACTAGAGGATTCTAAACCGATAATAGTAACAAACGTTTTTCTGCAAAGGGCCCAATCATAGAATCTCAGGTGTGAAAGTTTCTCTGTATAATTCATAAACTGTCGATAAAACTTGATTTCTGTTCACTGAAATGTGAATTTCATATCACTTTCACGGATCGCAGATATTATTCTATAAGAATTTTTCCCCCAGCCTTTTAAAAATGCAGGAACCATTCTTAGCAAATGAGCCACAGTGAATGCGGGTGAGGCGCTGGCTTCTGGCGGAGGGCCGGGGCTGGCTGAGCCCTGGTTGAGAAGCATCCATCACTCAGGGTTGGCGGGGGTGTGGGAGGAACAGGGACCTCGGGCTCCTGCCTTTACATATGCTGACCTCTAGGCGGCGCTCCTACCCACAGCAGATGCTCAGTAACTGCCAGTGTAAGAATTAGGGCACATAATCCCAGGAAACCAAACACATTGAGCCACAGAAAAACCTCTGGAAAAAAACACCAGGAGGCAAGGTGGATTTCCTGTTCCCCTTCACCAGCCAAGGCCTCAGAGCCACCATGAGCTGTGACATGTGAGTCTCACGCAACAACCATGCCAGGCTCAGGCTGGCAGGGAGCAGGTTCAGGGGTGCCCAGCAGAAGAACATTCCAGCAGGAGCCGAAATGAAGCAGGGGAGATAGCTGGTCTCCAAGGTGGTTGGAAAGGGGCACGGAAACTGTGTTCTGAGCAGGAACTCACTGGGCAAGTGCCCAGCAGGGCTCAAGGCTGAACCCCAGGGTGCCAGTGAATGGATGTGAGGGGTGGGGCTTTGTATCTTGGGATCCCAGCCTCCTATCCTCAACAGAAGCTCCAGAAGGGCTGGCTGGGGAGTGAGCTGCCAGAGAGGCTGCTGAGCGCAGGAGGCTGGTGGCAGGTTGGAAAGAGCGGGGCGGGGAGTCCACGCACTGGGAGCGCGCACCTTCCCCTCCCCAGGGCACAGAGTGGGATGGCCTTTGTGAGGGAGGACGACTCGGCACGCAGCACGGGCACCGCCTTGCTGTCTGCATGACCAAGACGCGAGGGCTGTGACTCTTTACTGCAGAGTTTACACCTTCCAAAGATGCCTGGAGATTTCTGCCGCTACAAGTCAGGGCACAGGTGCCCTGGCCCGGCCCTGCAGAGGTGAGGGACAGGGCCAGGCCCAGAAGTGTTCTGGTGCCCGTGGTACTTCATTTCTCCACCTGGACGCTGGGGACAGGTGTGTCCCCTGATGAGCCGGTCCCTCCTCTTGTGTCCACTGTCCATGACTCCAGGTGTGGGGCCCCAAACCCCCACGCTGTCTCCACCAAAGCAAAGGGCCATGGTGGTCGCCCTGCCTGGCCCCATTTGCCATGGAAGAACTTCTTGTACAGGGAACAGGCACAGATCGCTGGTTTCAGGACAAAGGAAAAGGTAAAACAAAGTTTGCTGCTCTGGTAGAAAAAAAAAGGGGAGCCACTATTGGTAAAATCATCTTCTTAACTTCATCCTAGATAACTCCAAGGGAAGTTTTCTTTATCCCTATTTTGTAGATGAGGAAACTGCAGCCCCCAAAAAGGGTACTTATCTGCAGCCATCCGGCCAGAAAGGTGAAGAGCCAGGCTTGGGCCCAAGCCAGGCCCAAGAGAAAAAGCTGCCAGTCAATTACACATTCGTATGAACTAGCCCCATTAAACTTTACCTCAACAAAGGCTTTTCTCTACCGTGGCACACTCCTCACATGCCGAAACCATCAGGGCCCACCCAGCCCACCCGTCCACACGGGATCCCCAGGGGAGCCTTGCAGAGAGAGAGCCAGACAGTTTCCAACACAACTCGTGGGCGCTTCCTGTCTGCTATTCTGGGACAACTGAGTAAATAATGAAGTCCTTTCTTTAAACAAATAAACCCAGAAGACTCCACTTAACCACAGCAAGCATAGAAATAGATTCTAATCCCCAGTCAATTTAGTCACCTCTCTTTTTTTCTTTCATCCGGACTCATCCTCTCCTCATGGATTTGAAACTCCCCCAGCACCCC
>PVIC010000208.1:5403-147629 GCA_004025085.1 Thryonomys swinderianus
AAAAAAAAAAAATTAAAATGCAGAAGCCTAAATTTCTTGTCTGTATACAAGAGTCTATGTTTCTCTTATAGTACAGAAGGCACCATAATGCTGCCTGGAGACAATAAGAGATCATTTAAGAGGCAGCTGGGGCTTGGGAGGAGCCATAAAAGCTTGTAGACAAATGAAAACCTGCTCTTTTTATTTAACATTAACTTGTTCAAATCAATTCATTTTATTCTTAAATGTTTGTATGTTTCATGATTCTGTTTTTTACTTATAGCTTAAAGAATATCTGCAGGCCTTCTGTTGGCACAGTAAACTAATTAGCTGTAGTCCATCCATGCCATATGAAGTTATCACCTCTCAAAACCAGTGTCCCACTTTAACAGGAAAGAGTTCAGAATCTGTTGTTCTCTGCAACAGAACTGTTAGGCATTCAATGTTGTGGTGTTCATTGGTTTTTAATTTCTCCAAGTTAAAATATGGTAAATGCTGCTCTCCCACATAGGGAAACTGTAAATACATGGGGTTAGGGAAGGGCTGTGATTGGTGAGGTATTTTAGGCAGAATAATTTTGTGTTTGTCTTTAGGAAAACTGGGTAGGAGACTGTGACATGCTCAGGTGCAAATCATATCTGTTGCAGGTTCTTGTTTTTGCAGGGGGATGGCAAGATACAAGACCAGTAAGAAAGGTACAATGAAAGTAAACCTGACACGACTGGACAAATAATTATGACATTTAAGTGGCAAGGCAAAAGTAACTTCAAAATTCTGAGTTGGATGACAAGGACAGATGGTGGTTTCTTATGAAACACAGCAACCTGTCCCAATCTCTGTAGAATCTGAAATGCACTCATTGGGAACAACATTCTAAACACAGAGTTAAAGTTGAGAACTGCAATATGGAGAACTCTCATAATTTTCTGTTACTTGAGGAAAAGACTGTTTTTCTTGTTTGATGGCAAATCTGTGCCTAGGAGTCAAATAGACACACACGGCATCCTTGCAAATAGAAACAGCATGAATTAACAGTGGGAGAATGTTATGAACAAGATTCTTAGTACATTTTTGCTTGAAAGCACTAATAAATCAGTTCTATAGAAAACCTCTGTCCCAATACAACACCTTCCCTCAAGGTAATAAGGATATGTTCCTCATTTATTACTTGTCTAAGCTTTAACCTTTGCAACTTTCCCTAAGTCTATTCACAATTCAAGTTTTAGTGTGATGATTTATGTATCATGTTATTAAATATTTCATGAAAAATATACTTTTTACTCCATATCCCCTAAAGTCATTTTAGATAGTGTTTTTTTCCCCCTCTCCAACTTGTCTTTCTTTAAACCTGAAATTGAGATGACGAATAAGAAGACAAAAGGGTAATTCTTTTCTGTTGGCTCCTGAGGGTAATGTGGGTAGGAGAAGGAGGAGGGAGTTCGCTGCACTATTTTTATAGATATGAAGTCAAATTCTCAAATTCCAGCTGAAATCTGTCGGTAGTTTATGACCTTGTGACTGACCTGACTCTGAACACAGGAGTGGAGCTGAGTCGGTGTATTTTAAACAGTACGTGAATTATGCATTAGCTAGGCCTGGAAGGTGAAAATGGATGTTGTATTTAGATAATCCATACCCAAACTATCTCAAGTGAAGTAGCCTCAGTTAGCAGTCTCAATTTAATTTTATGTTCATAACCAGTGAAGATGATTACTAGGCTGATCTGAGAATATAATAATTTTGGCTTGATAGTAACAGTGACAGTTTCTATGTACTGAACAGTTAGTATCTACCACATATTTTTTATTGTACTCTTTATTGGTACATTTTATATACAGCTCACAATCACACTCAACATTGGGAAATTTGTACCAGTGTATGACAGAATATCCTTACCTATCCACAACCTTCACCCCTTATATAAACGCTATTTTTTTTTTCTTTCCAAATTGTATTTATTCTTTCCCCTCATTACATTCCCCTACCACATACCATTTGAACATGCTACATATTTTACTTAACATTTTATGCACATTGCCTCATTTAATGTATCAAATGACTCCCCCAGCTGGTATCTATTTTTGTATTGACATTTTAAGCAACAAATGCTCAGAAGAATGAACCTGCTCAGGGTTATTTAATTTTCAAGAAGCAAAGCTATTTTATCAGATATCAAAAGCCATGCTCTTGACTATCCTAAAATTAGTGATAACTCCCTTACTTTTTCCTGATTCCAAACTATAAGCATCCAAATTTCTACTTTAAATGAGTTTTAAAAGCACTGATTTATTTTTAAAGTGTTTCCTATATATTATCCAATGTCTTTTTTATGCTTCTTATAATCCATAAATGACTATTTGATTCATGCAAGTCAAGATGCCAGTTTTAGTAGTAGGAAAGAATGGGTCAATAAAACTGTTTTCATTTCAACTTCAAGAAAATATTATTATTTTAAAGGGAACTTATAGACAAAAACGATGAATTATTGGTGAATAAAACAAATATCACTTTTATAAAGACAGTATTATAGGCGGTGCTTTGCCAGCGATCTGTCAAGCATATTTACAAACTTTATCCTTTCACAAGAAAAGAAAAGAAAAGTGCCACATTAACTCAAATCACTTTCACTTGGAAATACGTTTGTCAGGCATCAGAGTAAATAGAGATTTATGACTTGTATTATTTGAGGGATCTAAGGAGCAGCGTGGCTCTTATCTAAATATCTGGTGGACTAGCATTCTGATAGTCACTCATAAAAATAAATTATTTGGTTACCTCTTCCTACACATTGTGTATCATTGGTTAAAAAGTAAATCTGCATGTGAATGATGAAATTGCTGCTACTCAAATGCCTTGTTTATCATAGTCTTCAGTAACTCTAAAAATCATTTCACAGCCAAATTCTCATGAGCTTTGAGGGGTGCATTTCTTTCCAGTTACCTTATAAATAATCCCTTTCACTGTTAAATTAGTATCTGCAATATTGGAGCCTGAAGAAAGACAGATCCCATTTCTTCTGTGAAATTATTAGAAATATGTATTGCGTATGTGTCTGTAGTTTCATATACTGAGAATTATAGTGTCTTTTTATATTAAATTATCCAAGCTTGAGATATTGGTTTTTGAATATGAAGTTATGAAAACATTAAATAATCTTTGGAAAAAACCATCTTAAAAATAATTTTGAGTTAACAAGCATTTGGTACATACTTGAGCTTAATACAGAGAAAATTAAATAGATATGTTTACTGGCCTGTAGCACATGAGCTTCAATAAGCAAGAAAACCAAATAAAAATCTAAAAAGACATGCACATTATTATAAATATCTCTAAAGAAAAAATTTGGAGACCAGCAAAGCTAGGCAGGAAGATAAACTATATAACTTTTAAATATGAACTTACAAGTATGAAGAAGTCCTGCTGGCATAATATGTGACAGTTTATAACATGATTTTTTTATTCACTGGTAAACTATTTTAGATTAAATTTAAAAAGAGCCTGCTAACTTTGATAATCATAGATTTATAAAGTTAGGAAGACTTTAGACATGATTCTTATATATCTTGATCATTGTGGAATTTTCTCCACACTGTCCTTTTAGATAGCTATTCACTATACATTTCATATATATTTTCCATATACTTCATATATATGGATATATAGGGCTAATTTCATATAGATACTGTGCCAAGTACTAGATAACAAAAATGCCTCTTGTAACTAGAAGGAATGATTTTGAAATAAGACCTGTCTTGTGGCTCTACTGGTTAAAATCTTTTTCATTAATTTGAGATAAAATATCCTTTTTTTGAAATTTGTACCACTTGTAATTAACCTTCTGAACAATGCATGGTGTTATTATTTGTGAAACCTACAGATATGAAGATAACAACTATATTTGCCATGTTCACTTGCTATACACATTTAAGTCCATTTTCCTTACAAAACATAACAGGATTTCATGCATTATCTTGGGATTATCAGTGTCCTTTACTAAAACTTATCCCAAGACATGGAAAAAGATTACACTTATACTCCCCAAAAAGAAGATAATCTGCAGAAATATTTCCTCTTGACATGTGTGTATAATTCATTGATTAATGTAGTGCAACACTATCAACTTTATTGTTTGAATAATACTATGTAATGAATATATTGCAATCTATTATGGTAAGTTATTAAAATATGTGCTTAAAATTCTGGTCAGCTTGAATAAATTTTGGAATTTCATTGTATTTCACTGAGTAAGATAAAATCCAAAATTTTTGTATTATGACAAAAATAACTTAGAGAACATGCTCTCTGCACATATACTTCCCAACTGTTCTGTTTCTGTTACTTTGGTGTTGACATTTGATATTAGTGAGAATCTATACACCATAAGTTGATATAAAAACTTTAATGGCTATACACCCACATTCTGAGATTTTCTTTAACAGATAAATTCCTATGAAGAGGAACAGAAACAACTCAGACATGTTAGGTTGGCCAAACATAAAAGGTGTCAAGAAATTCCAGACTGGGTCAAAAGTTACTAAAAGAATTTTTGAAAGAACACTAAAAAGCAGTCCCCAAAATCTACTTTTAGTCAAAATTTGTTTAATGAACATAAAAGCTTCAAGATTAACTGTTGTAGATGATCTGCAGAGAGGTTAGCCAAACCTTTTTTCTTTTCTACAGATGTCTGCTTCCTTCTCATCGATCTGGGAAGCCCATTCCCCTTCTTCTTGAGCCTACTTTAACTGACTTGAGAAAAAAAATGGTGAAAGTGATATACATATATACGTGTGTGTGTGTGTGTGTGTGAGTATTTGTATATGGCTTTTTTGGCTTCATATGTTTTTTTTTTTTTTACTTTTTTTAAGTTTTGGAAACTAATCTGTGTATAAAAGAGTCCAAGTTTTTGTGCCCAGCAGACCATGTGGAGATAGAAGACTTAGAAAACAAGAAATCAAAAAGATCTCAAGAGAGCCAGGTGTGGTGGCTCACACAATCCCAGCACTCGGGAGGCAGGAGGATTGCTGAGTTCGAGGCTTGCCTGGGCTACATACAAAGCAAGACCCTGACTCAAAAAAAAAAAAAAAAAAAAAAAAAAGATCTCAAGAGGCCCTGGTGTGGATCAAAGTGATCTAATCAAAAATTAATACTGACTTCCCTAGATAAGCAAATGGCATCATATTAGATAATCCAGGAACAGGCAGGTCACACAAACCAGGAATATGGTGATGCAGATGAGCTACAATAGCCATTTGAATGGATGCAAGAGCTAAGAGGAAGAGGAGAAGATAAATTTTATGTTTGATCCTCAGGTCCCTGGATCAAGTGAAACCCTACTTACTTTGAGAGCTATTGTAAATAACAAAATACTGGATGTCAAGTCTGATTAATTTAACTTTCGGGGTTTGGAAGGCAGGGAGTATTTTTGAGTGGGAGTGTTATGAAATTTCATGGCTTTAGATATTTGACTGTCTGCAAAGATGCCTGTTGCCAGTCCACCCAGTCCTTCATGTGAATGGTATTCTCATCAGTAGGTCAAACTTGTTTACTGCTTCCTTGTTTCCAGACTCCTTAGATCTAGGCCAAGCTGTTGAGGGCTTTGCTAAATTGGAAGACAAATCTGTCACTGCTGGGTTAATGCCTCCAGAGTTCTTCAGCCTTGCCTGCCCTGCTAAGTTTGAATTATCTGTCTAAGATGTGCATGAAAATTGAGAAAATAAAAAGACAGAAACAAGATAAAGGAGTATTTGAGTGGCCTAGTTGACAGTAATTCACAAATCACAGTTTGATGCGGCCATGTTTAATCCTGTCGTAAGAAAGCTGCTGCAGGCAGAACCAGATGGTATGGAATTGAGTCAGACCTACCGAGTCCTGCCTGATTTCATGAACTAAAGAGTTATAAGCAAGAGAAGAATGATCATTCTCTTAAGTCTCTAGTTTACTGGGTTTGATAAGTAGCACAGATCACTGAAACCCTAAGAAAACCAGAGAGAAAGAAGAGGATTTTTATAATTTTTTATATTTTCTCCCTGTTCAGCATGTCCCACAAACTGCTTTAGGGCTGCAAGGCTGTATTTTTTGCAGAATGGTAGTGTTGGAGCCTCAGAGCCTACTGTACAGAATCATTTATCATGATTTGAAAGCGAGTATTAAATCTACACTAGAAAAAGAAATTTTTGTCTATGTTGATGACACAAGTGGGGTTTATTTTGGCCAACAAATTGTCCGTCCTTATATCAAATGATATACTAGGCCACAAATCTTTACCAACAGAAGCAAATATTTTATCCATAAAGCTTTTGTCACATTTATGAAAACAGAACCATTAATAAAGTGTCTTCTGCTTTTTCTGGAGGTGGAAAAGAAGAGATGAATTGTTTATTGGTTAAATCACTGTCATTTTGAAGATACTAAAATGTGTTATCAGTAGACAGTCTTTCTTTAACCAACTTTTGTAAGACTGATCTGAGCCTTCTTCTCAACTAAACATGAACTAGGCCATCTTTGTCCTCCTTTTGCTAGGTCTGACTTGCTGCTTTAGTAGGAACTATGCTCAGTCAGTTGAGCAAGAATCTCTTCTCTCCCTATTGATATCAGATGACCCCTTATAGCTCATTAATTCTTCGTCTTCTACTTTATTGTCTAAATCCTTGATCTGCCTTCAAAAGGAATACTGATAAGTCATCTTAGAATGAATTCCATTAAACTTGCTCGATAATTTTCCATTTATAGATTGATCTTACTCTGTTAATCAGTAACAAATCCATGGTTGTCTTTCTCTGTCCCACAGTGCTTTCATTTGATACCTACTGCAATATTGTTGAGCAGTTTTCCTTACTTCTTTAACAAGTGCCCAAATATTTTCTTAACATTACAAAACCTAATATTTCCTGATTCAGAGGTCTTTCATAGAAGATAACCATGAGGATTCAGGCTTTGAGCCTATTTAAAAAGAGATTTCGGTTCCGTATTAACTGTTTTTATTTTCTATATGTGTCAAAATAAGCTTAGGGTTTGCAAACAAGAAACAAGATACTCATTTACTGAGGAGTTAAGGCAAGTTATTGGGATATAGAGATCTTTTAACATCTACTGTTGCTATCAGCGAGGTTCTTTTGTAAGAAGAAACGAGGACAGGGTATCTTGATTGGTCCAATTTTTAGACTATTTTATTATGATAAAATGTTAAAATAATACTTTATTATCTATATACCATAGCTAAATTATATGTTTTATAAGCAACCAAGAAAATTCTTCTTCACAACCCATAAAAGCTGGTTATGCCCAATCCAATGGGTGTAGTTTGGACATGTCTCTGCTACATATGGGGGAGGGGGCTGAAAAATATGCATAGAAAAATAAATTATTTTGTTTGTATCTCAAAAAATATTGGTATTTAGGGCATCCATCATAATATCAGTTTTGTAACTATGGATTCCATTGTATTAGGTTTCAAATTTTTTCTCACAATATCATTATTAAGCAAAAGTCAGTGTTTTTGGCTCTTAGATACATAGCATGCACTGTAATTTTGGGGATTTATTTTTGTTGTTTCTCTTTTTATTTGATTTTCCCTGCTTTACCCCTGACAAAAGCATGTCTGGAATGACCCTTGCAGAGTAGAAATTTAGAAGAATTATATGAGAATACCAAGTACACAGAATGAAAATATAGTCAGCTTTCACCTATAAGGTTTTATATCACTAAATACAACTATCACTATAAAGTTGGAGATTCTTCTGTGATATGTTTACAACCTCTAAAAATTCTTGATCTTATGACCTGAAATAATTTATCAACATATTAATATTTAATAGCATAAAATCATAGATTATACATAAATCATAAATATAAATATATAACATGATAAATTGAAAGGTAATTTTTTGGATAATTCTATTTGAGGTATAATTGAAAAAAATGTAAATGCTTAAATTTTATAAAATTTTATTACAGTAAAACATATTTCCATTAATCCTCCACAGAATACTCTCCCTTGCTTCAAACACAATTATTCCCTCAGCGTTACCACTTTCTGAAGCAGTTCCGAAGTTCTGTTTTGTAAGTGTCGTTCTTGCTGTTGTGACTGCCTCAGAATCCTACTCCATTTGAAACATTTATGTTACACTATCATTTTGACTTTAGGGAAAAGCTAGAAGTCACGTGTACTGGATCCAGTGGGCAAGGCAAAAGAGGGCTCTGGAATGGCTTTGCAAGCCTACGTTCCTCTTGGGTGGCACACAGTGGCAGCATTCACCATATTTTTTTAGTATATGTACTGCCGAAGTGAGCACTCACCATATTTTTTAAGTCACAACTTGTAAAGACACTGTTGAAAGCAGACTTCTAGAACTTCTTTGGAAAATGGAAAGCATGACAGAATAAATGTGTTGTCTTGCGATGAGGAGGTTGATGGTGATATGTTTTTTGCTGTATTTAGCGTACCTAAATATTCTCTGTATATTTTGATCACAGCTCATGTTTGTGGTGTGACATAAGTGAATTCTGGGGAAAAGGAGTTCATTTGAAATAATGTATTTGGGCCAAACTTTAGAGAAATGGTACTTGTTAAGGATACAAAGCCATAAATTCTCTTCTCCCACTATAACAGTGGGAAAAATAAATGTTTTAAATGTATGCAAAGTTCATTTTAAGTGGATTTTGACTTTTAATAATGGCTATTTTGATAACTTTTAATGGCTATTAGGACATATTTATATAAAAGCACAGATAACTTTTGAAAGATAAGAATGAAAGTTTATTGATTTCTAAATTTCTTATAAGATTAGAAGACTACTTGAAAGAACACAAGATAGCTTTAGGATATATCAGAGTAGTTTTGTAGTAAAGAATTTAGATTATTGCTGAGTCATGTATTTCACACTAACTTCATGTGTAATTTTATAAATATGATTTCAATCATATAAAAATATAAAAAATTGAAGCAATTATCCAAGTAGATGTATGTCTTACTTGGAGCTGCTATAACAATATCTCATAGACTAGTTAGCTTATAAATAACGGAAATTTATTTTTTTTACAGTTTTCAAGCCAGGAAAAATTAAGGTGCTGTCAGATTTAGTATCTGGTGAGGTCTCACACTCTCAAAGATGGGCACATTTTTGTACCTCATAGGGATCAAGGGCAAATGAGCCCCTCAGACCCAAGAAGGGGCTGCATCTCATGACAACTCAACCTTCAGAACCTAACTACCTCCTGAAAGACAAGACCTCCTAACATCTTCACCTTAGTGAATACATTTCAACTATGAATTTGAGGGCAATGCAAGCATTCATCCTGTAGCAACTAGTTTTTGTAGCTGTGTTGTTAACTTATCTGGGAATTCCGAATCTTGTACTCTTTGCCCATGTACACCATCATATCTGTACTTTTGAGGTTGGATATGGGTAAGATATTTTCAGCTTTAGTGTATCTCCTAGACAGAGCAGGTTTTTCAAAAGTAACTATATCTTTAGGACTGATTTCTAGGCAGAGTGCTAAAATTCTCTGCTCTGTTGGTTGCGATGTGGGACCTGCCCATTCTGTTATCATGGAGGCTTTATTTTCTTCAGGGATCTTGTTCATTTCCCAGTCCCTGAATATATGCATTCACAGAAATGCATTCTCTGTGCTTAATTCCACTTACATTTTGGTCACTTATCACACACATTGAAAACGTGTTTTGGGAACACAAATACTGAAGTGAACACTTTAAGGATATGGACATATATATGTAAATAAAAATGTATTTATAATGTATGTCTATATAAATGTATTTTTATATATGGATTTATATATGTGTACATATGCATATATGTATATATGTATATGCATGTATGCATGTGTGTACATATATATGTGTGTGTGTATATATATGATCTTCAAAGGTGTGCACTTTTATCAGATTAAGAAATAGAGCAAACAGGGAAGAGAAGAGGTAAGAGCCCAAGGAAACCAGCAGAGAAGGAAGCAGCCAATTTGCAGGCTGGGGCGCTGTTATTCGTCAGTTCCTTGTGGAATTGTAAGCTTCAAAACTCAGTCGCTAAATATATTATGGGTCATCATTTATTCCCTTTAAACGAAATCAAAGAAAGGAAAATAGATTAAGTGCACTTCTAATTAGGATTGTTCATTACCTTTCATCTCGGCTCCGTGCTTCACACTACCCTGACCGGGGTGGGGGTGGAGGAGATCATCTCTGTTTCTCGCAGTGCTCCTTGGACCTCATCTATTTTAATATCACAAGGGACAGGGAAACAGCTGTGCTCTCGTCTCTCTTAACTCTTTTAACTTGAACCTGCCCTTAAAAATTTTACAGGAAAATGACTGTAGTATTTTTCAGCCTACTTTATTCTCTGTAAGAATTATTCAGGGACCAAAAAACTTTCTACCTATTTCTGAACTTTATAGATTTATTCATTTCTTGAAATCAAAGTATTTCTCTATAGATAACTATATTTTTCTGAATGCTTACCTTTAAATACCTTAGGTTGCATTAATTATACTTTCTATAAAATAAGACAAGTTGTAAGTCATAAAAATGAGTGAAAACATATTTCCATTTCAGTTTTCAAATATCTACTTCACAGCTAAAGTCAGTTCAGAACTTTAAAGAATTTAAGAGTACCCAGCAAACCTCACCATTCCTGAATCTAGTAGGTGGTAATGTTTCATGCTTTGGCTATTTCTGAACTTTTAGCCAAAATCACCTTCCTTCAATTAGTACTAAGAAAACCCTAATCAATTCTAAAATTAACTTCACTCCTGATGCTGAGAAAATAAGTGTGAGCATTAAAAATACTTATCTAAACTCCAACATCGAATTCACAGACTGAATGCATGAGTATCTCCAGATTCTTCCTTCTGTCTTGCCTAAGTTCATTTTCCCCTTTTCCCTGGATGCTGTCCCATTGCTGATTCTGTGTGCTCTGAAGCACAGTCTTTGGTTCCACAGGAGCTCCACACTGGTTCACCCATACTTCACGTTCAACATTGACAATCGGTCCCAGTACATGACACATCGTGATTCTCCTTTTTCTCCTGCCCTCCCTACAACCCCTGCTCCCATATACATAAGCTTTCCTTTCTTATTTACTCTCATTTTTTCTTCCCCTTCTTTACTTAAACCTGCCCTCCTTTCCCTTTTCTTTTTGATATTTTTTTTTCCTATTTCACATTACCTATCATACATTTTGGCAGTCATTTACACCTTCAGTCTTTCTTTCTTTCTTTCTTTCTTTCTTTCTTTCTTTCTTTCTTTCTTTCTTTCTTTCTTTCTTTCTTTCTTTCTTTCTTTCTTTCTTTCTTTCTTTCTTTTTCTTTCCTTCTTCTTTCTCTCTTTCTTTCTTTTTCTCTCTCTCTTTCCTTCTTTTTTTTTTTTTAAAGGGAAGGGGTTTATTTGGCATACAGTTCAGAGATTTCAGTCTATAGTCAGCTAGCTCCAAGACAGGGATGACCAACAGGTCCCATGGAAGAGAAGCAACATGGAACACACCAGGTAGCAAAGACATCAGGAGAGGGTTAATAGCATCTCCCTGCCCTTTCTATCTTATTCAAACTACTTATAGCACTCATGCCCTTAATCCTAGTGCCCTTGAGCCTAGCATTGCATCATGAATCCCAGCCTCACACACTTTAGATTAAGTCTATCATCACTTGAGGCTTTAGGGGACATTGAGACCCAAACCATAACATTCTTCCCCTGCCCTTAAAAAGATTCATGCACATCGCTTTATGCAGAAAAACATTCAGTCCATCTCTCTAAGAGTTGCTGAAGTCCTAGTAGTTTGAGCATTTCTGAAAAAGTCCAAGTGTAACGTGTTCTCTGAGATTTGAGGCCAACTCTTAGCTGCAAGCCCCTGTACAAATGAAAAGAAAGTCAAACACTTGCAACATTCAGTGTCACAAGACATATTTCCATTTCAAAGTTACAAAAAGGAAATGCAAAGGAATGGGACCAAAGCAACTCCAAAATCCAGTACGGTAAATATTAAATCCACAGTTCCACTTTCAGCATCCTTGGTAATCTGCGGCAAGTTGTGAACTCCAAAAGGCTTGGGGTGCTCTGCCCTGTGGCATTTCTGGTGTTGGTAGCTCCCATTGTTAGGACTCATGGCTGCTGCACAACTCATCCCGGGAATGCTGGGACCATAGCCAAAAGTGGCTTGTGGAGATGTGTCGGTCATGATGTCCTCTGTTCCTTCCTGCTGATTGTGATACACTCACCGCCCTACATATTCTGCTAACTTGTCCTCCCATTCTGTGGCCCTTTACAGTATGTTCTTTGTATTCTGCTTAGGGTGTTTACTTGTACTTAGGTAACCTTCCCTCTTTTTTTCCTAAAGCAACTAGTGGCCATCACCTCTGCCTCTACACTATATAAGCCTGTGCAATTCTAATAAACTTTGTTTTCAGCCATTATTGGGTAGTTCTGTCAGTTGTTTAACTGTTAGTCATTTTATTGTCCACTGCTATCAGCCATCAGCTGGTTGAACTATTGTCTGTCCACAATTATACTCTGAGTCTCCTTCCCCATAGAAGACAAACTCAATACCCATGGCTTCTCTCTTGGTCCAGTTCTGTTCCCTTCTTGAAGTTTTCCTTAGATAATCCATGCTCCTAAACTTGCAAAGCTCTGGGCTCTCTGCTGCACTTTTGGCTTCATTTACTACCCTCTTGGAGGGACACTACCTAGCCTCCCTTCTTCTGAAATCTGGGTGGAAGCCTTCCTGATCCTACAACTCTTACATTCATATGTACTTAAAACCAGAATCATGTGGATGATGCCAAGGTATGCTGCCAGGTGGAGCAGAAGGAGTCAATTTTCCTTAACTCTTAGCTGTGCCTATGCACTAAATCCCAAGGAAAAACTTTCCCAGATTGCCAACGTTTTGTAACAACAAGCTGCCACCATTTTGAAAATTCTTCCCTATGCTGCCACTATTTTGGAAAGACTTCCTTAGGGTGCCGCCATTTTGAAAAGACTTACTCAGGCTACCACGATTTCAGTAAAACTTCCTTAGACTGCCTCCGTTTTTGAAAACTTCTTTAAGTGGCCACCATTTTCAAACAACTTCCCTAAACTACTGCCTTTTTGG
This sequence comes from Thryonomys swinderianus, assembly GCA_004025085.1. Classification (NCBI taxonomy): domain Eukaryota; kingdom Metazoa; phylum Chordata; class Mammalia; order Rodentia; family Thryonomyidae; genus Thryonomys; species Thryonomys swinderianus. The sequence continues at coordinate 18,477 of PVIC010000208.1, forward strand.
ACCAACTTCTCTAGGCAGCTGCTATTTTGGAAAAATTCCTTAGGCTCCCTCCATTTTGGAACAACTTCCCTGACTGCTGCCATTCTGTAACACGGTGCTCTGAGGCTTCTTTCTCAAAGCAAAGTCCTTCACTTTTGCGATTTTGAGGCTGCAAAGGGTGGAGCCCTACTGCTTCTTGTTATATCCTCAGGCCATCTTTTCTACTCTTTAATTCCTTCTCAGCAATCAAGATTTTTTTTTGGTTTTATCTTTACAGTTGACAGCTTTATTGGAGCTTCCTTTCCTGCCAAGCTCAAAATGCTTTAAATCATTCTGTTGGGCTCTTTGCTTTTGATTTTCAAACTAGATCTGGCTAAAAGCTCCCAACTGTAGCCATAGCATTGCTTCAATATTTAACAGCCTTGAAATTTCCTTTGCAAGATTAATTAGTCCACTGCCCCTAATCTCAGTTTCAGGCAAAGTCTCTGGACATGAACAAAATGCAGACAAACTTTCTGCCAAGCCATTACACAAATCACCTGGAGTCCCACAGTCAGTGCAAGCTTTATAAGCTTTCTGGTCTTCTGAGCACTTTACAAGCTTTCTGAGCTCTGACCAGAGTCTCCCATACAGAGCCTAAAATGTAGCTCTACTTTTTCAGCTGGTCACTCTGAATCTTTCAGCAAAGTCTCTGAACATGAGCCAAACACAGCCAAACTTTTTCCTAAGCCACAACACGCATCTTCTGAAGTTCATCAGCCTATGCAGTCCTTCTTCCCAGCAGAAACCTCCTAAATCTGGTCTTTACTGTGTTTCTGGTCTTCCTGAGCTTTGTCCAGAATCTCCCATACAAAACAGTCTAAAGCATTCCAGCTAGAATTCTGTAGCCAACATCTAATATTTTCTAACTCTCCCCCTTCCCAGAAGCCAGTTTCAAAGGCTTTTGAGCCACATGGCTAAGTAATGTCACAGCCATGACCCCAGGTCTCTGGTATCAAATTTATGTGTTAGTTGCTATTTTCTCACTGGTGAAAAAAAATATCCATCACCTCAAGTTTAAGGGGAAAGGGTTTATTTGGCTTTCTGTTCTCCGAAGTATCAGCCCATAGTCAACTGGCTCCAAGACAAAGAAGATGAACAGGTCTCATGGAGAAGAAACAACGTGGTGCAGAGGAGGTAGCAAAGGAATCAAGAGGAACATCAGTTTTTCATAAAAGAGAAAAGATAGGGTATTTACACATCTAAGTTCTATTTACTTCATTTATGAGCATGTCCTCAAGACATCCATTTGAATATAAATGACTCAACTTTTTCATTCTCTATGAGTGAGTAATATTCCATTTTATATTCACACACACGTGTACGCACACACACTTTCTTTATCCAGTCTTCTGTTGATGGACATTTGGTCTGTTTCCAAGATTTAACTATCATAGACTGAGTTGTTAAAATCATGGGTGCATATTTATTTCTATGATACGATTCTTTTAATTCTTTGATGTATATATCTAGCAGGGGAATAACAGGGCCAAATGGGACCTAGAGTCCTACTTTTTTTTTTTTTTTTTTTTGAGACAGGGTCTTGCTTTGTAGTTCAGACTGGCACTGAGCTCACTATGTAGCCCAGGCAAGCTTTGAACTCAGCGATCCTCCTGTCTCTGCCTCCCGAGTGCTGCGATTACAGGTGTGAGCCAACACGCCAGGCACTGTGGTATGCGGTATTGATTGCTGGTGGGTGTGAATCTCCACGCCCAGCATTGTATGTGGTTACCGGGGATCAAACTCAAGACTTTGCGCTTGCAAGGCAGGCACCCGAACCACTGAGCTAACCCTCTGGCCCTAGAGTCCTACTTTCTTAAAGTACCTCCACAGTGGTTGTACCAGCCTGCATTCCCACCAACAGTAGAGAAAGGTTCTTTTTCTCCTTATAGCCACACTCCCTGCATTTGTTGATGGCTGATGTTTGACAGGAGCCATTCTTTGTGAAGTGAGATGGAATTTCAGTGTTCTTTTCATCTTCATCTCCCAAATGATCAGTGATGGTGAACATTTATTCACAGGCTTCTTAGCTGCCTTTACTTCTGAAAAATGTCTGTTTACTTCAAATGTCCATTCTTGGATTGGGTCTTTAAATTTGGGGGACTGAATTTTTTAAGTTCTTTATATATTCCAGATAGTCCTTTGAGAAACAGCTTATGAAAATATTTTCTTATATTATAGGTTGTCTTTTCTTTGTTAGTGGTTTCTCTTGCTGTGCAGAAGGTTTTTAATGAGATTTCAGTTGTTTATTCTTTCTGCTAGTTCTTGTGCTGTAGAGGTTTTGTTCATAAAGTCTTTCTCTCTGCATATGTCTTCAAGAGTTATATATGACCTATTTTCCAGAAGGTTTAGTTTTCTGTTTTAATATTTGGGTCTCTAATCCATTTTGATTTTAGTTTGATGCATGGAGAAAGAGAGATCTAGCTTTCGTCTTTGGCAAGTTGAAACCCAGTTTTTCGAGCACCATTTGTTAAAGAGGCTATCTTTCTTTCATTGAGGATACTTGTCTTCTTTGTCAAAGATGAGGTGGTTTAGTATATCTAGAGATGTTCTTGGATCTTCCGGTCCGTTTGTAGATTCTCAGGTCTGTTACTTTGCCAGTACCATTCAGTTTTTAATATGCTGTTGGAATTTCAATCAGGATTGCATTGAATCTATTTAGTAGTTTTGGCAATATGGTCTTCTCTGTTTTTATGTGAGAAATTATTTCTGATTTCCATGTTATTAGATCTTCTTTTGCTACTGGCTCAGAGAGTCCTGATGTTCAAACTTCACTTTGATTGATTTCATTTTCCCTGGATTCCCCTGTGGTGATGATCTTTGTGTCTGGGATTTGAATTTTTTTTCTCGCTTCTATTTTATTTGTTGTTGTTGCTAATGTTTTGGTTTTATTCCTGGCATGCTCTCTGTGCAATGTTTAATGGAGGTTTCTTTCTTCCTAATATTTGTAATCCTTAGGAGATGGCTACCTGGCATGCTGTCTGGCAATGTTTAATGGAGGTTTCTTTCTTCCTAATATTTGTAATCCTTAGGAGATGGCTACTTCCTGCATTTTACTCCTTGAATCTGTAATTACCCTTAAGTGATATCAGTTTTGGCACACCATGGAAGGTACTTAAACAGAACAATCACATCAACTCAGTTGAACTAATACAGTCAGTATCATCAATTATATCAAACACAGCACAGGCAATGACAAGTTGGCAATAACTATTCTGATACCTTTGACCTCATGAGTTAGATCTGTGACTGTGACCACATGCCAAAATTGAGAACTAAACAGAAATATATTTAGAATATACAGGCCCTTCAATATAGCAGCATCTTCCTTTGGAAATAAAGGTTCACCAAAGAGTTGTGGGTATGGATAGAAAGATGGAAGGGGAGGGAAAAATTGGAAATCAGGATATATCTATATCTGTCTCTAGCTCTATATCTATCTTTCTATTTATCTAGATATAGAGATATAGATATATAGAGGATATATAAAGATCACACAAACCCTGGGAAACTGATAAAGGCTAGAGGACCAAAGAAAGAAGTGAAAAACACAAAACTGAATAGATTAACAACAACAGGGCCATTGGAAACTGTATTCATACTCCTATAATAGAATGGAAAAAAGAGAGGGTATGGAGGAATGAAATGCTTTAACTTGTGGGGACTACTACAAACCAGAAGACAAGAGAGGATGAAGGAACAAAAGAAGGATAAGAGTACCCAGTAGCAATAGTTTAACAGGAGACTATTTTCTCTCTCCTTTAAAAATCAAACCAGTTGATGGGCAAGAGATTTAGCTCAGTGGTTCTGGCACCTGCTTGGCAACAGCAAGGTCCTGAGTTCGATTCCTGGTAACCACAAACAGCAATGCTGGGCATGGTAGGTCACACCCACAAGCAATCAGTAGCACATACCACAGTGCCGGGTGTGGTGGCTCACGCCTGTTATCCCAGCACTCTGGAGGCAGAGGCAGGGGGATTGCTGTGTTTGAGACTTGCCTGGGCTACATAGTGAGCTCAAGGCCAGCCTGGACTACAAAGCAAGACCCTGTTTCAAACAAACAAACAAACAAACAAACAAAAAACAGCTGAGAGAAAAAAACAACCAAAATTGGACAGGCTCAGCAAGAGTAGAGAAATGAAGAATAAAAGACAGATCAGAGGAAAGAAAGAAACAGAACAACAGCAACAGCAGCAGCAGCAGCAGCAGCAAAAAAAAAAAAAAAAAAAAAAAAAAAAAAAAAAAAAAAAAAAAAAAAAAAAAAAAAAGCCAAAAACACTACCAAAAGATCCCTTCATGGTGTGGATCTTCTCTCTAGCAGATAGTATGAGCAGTAGCATGCAGATTGGAGTTGACTAGTCACAGGGAGACAGCCATCTTCATCTCTCTAGGTTCTGGCTATGATGCCTAAACTGAGCTCGTGAACTCCTGCAGGCTTGAACTGTGCAAAAGTCTAGGTTCTATAGGTGGGTTTGACTCCACAAACTCACCAATGGCTTTAGTTAACAGGATTTCTTCAGTCTTCCAGCAGGTTTTTTGTTGTTGTTATCCAGATAGGACAGTCATGCATCACAAACCTTTGCTTCAGTCCCAGCACCGTTGCCTCACTCATTCAATATGTGCAGACAAGTAAATGGAGCCCTTGTGGGCTTCTCCCTATGTACCAGTTTCAGCATGGACAGAGAAGTAGATATATCTCATATGGGCTCCTCCCCTCCTGCTAGTCACTTATGATCTCAGGGTCCAAGCACTGTGGGGATGGCAGACCAGTCCTGGGCCAGAAGTCTGCCTGCACAGCCACAGTTCTTACCCAGCATGGGCAGAGAAGTCTGTGTTACAAAATTTTAAACCAAATGGCATAGAAACAAATTCAGGGAAAACTTAAAGATGCCTAAATATCATGGGGTGTGTATTAACACACTGGATAAGTGTGGCTATTACTTGTAGAAAGCTTCAGTGTTGACTTCTATTTGCTGAGATGTCATTATTTTATTTAATATTTGGAGGTTTTTGAGATCCTGTGGAAATCACATACTTTGCACAGTTTCCCTGTAATGTTCATTTATTCCTATGTCTAAGGTGCTTTGCCTTGCTGTGTGTTCTGTTTACCTGGAGATTAGGTCACTGTATAGCAAGTGACAAAGACATAAAAGAGGCCACTGTCACCATTGCTAATCACTCTTGTCAAACCTAACGTTAAAAGCTGTATTTCTTTCCCTTGCCTAGGAAAATAGAAAAGGCTCCATGTCAACCAGCCACATTGAAAAGTAAAGTAAATAAGTTACACAGTACAAGTGTTTTCCACATATAATTTCACTCCATTGTATGAGATATAGTCTGCATCCTGGCAAAGAAATGATCGTGAATTTGCCTGAAATATTGCACTGTTAGCTGTAAAATAATTATATAAAATAATTATATGATCCTCAGGAGCAGTATTTGGAAACAGTATTTATTGATTAACTTTCCCTGTATTCCTGCCAAACTGTAATCTATTTATCTTGGAATGAAAATACAAAGATTTGGTCTCCTTGGGAGACAGAGCTTATCATAGAGCAAATTTTGTGCTATAAAAGAAGTAGTAATACCCCCCCCCCCAACTCCTGTGCTTCTGAAAGAGACAGAATGGTTTATGCAAAGGATCTGCAGACTCCTGCTAGGATCTCAGCCAGGAAGAGTGAAAGCCCTGCAAATTTCTACTGGAACTATCTAGAATAAGGAGCTCAGTGACAGAGCACAAAGAAAACAGCTAATTTTCTTGAACTTAGATCTCATGTACTGTTCATCATATTTCTAATTGTCTGCTGGCATGAAGAAAATGTGTATTAAATTAGAAAGTTGTAAAAATAAATTCTGTGCTTTCTGGGTAGGACTGAGTGTGCATCTGTGCTGGAAAACAAAGTAGAAAATTCATTCCCTTCTTATTGGGGCCTTCTGACTGAACATTAGAATAATCACCTTGGCTTATTTCTATCTTGAATTGTAGAATGTTTGATAACTGATGAAATTGGAGAATTTTGAAAGTAGGAGGTAATTTATTTTTGAGGTGAGGACATGTGTGACTCTAGGTTTTCAGTGTACAGAATGAAATCATGAGAATGAAAATCACAAGAATGTATAGTTGAGCTTTTCACTATCACACATAAGATTTTAAAAACTGTTTTCTGAATATGTTTGCCAATGATTTAAATTTTTTTCAAGAAATCTTTATTTATTACTGATTAGTAATTGACTTATGGGGTCTTATAAAATTAGCTGCAAGTTTTCTGCCCACAATTTTTGACTATTGCTTAAAAAATTGTGATTAACTTGTGTTTTGCTGGGGCCATTCTGTTTTAAAAGATAGCTGTGAATTGTATTTTAACAATTTTGATTAGCTTTTAAATACAAGAAAGAATAAACACTGAAGTAAAGAAACAGCCCATGCCATCTCATCTAGATAATAATTGTTTTTGAAAATAATAGATGTGTACAAATAAAATATTTTAAAAAGTTAGAGTGGGAACATGCAAGAGAACATTCTCTCTTAACAAAAACCCACAATTTTAAATTTTAAGTGTTTCCTGGATCCTCCCAAAACTTTTTAATGTTTATACAAATGTCTACAACGTGGTATCTGTCTTACAACAAAGAAATAATGTTATCATTATTCTCTATTAACACATAGCTTTGAGATATAGAGACCCACATAAATTTTTTCTTGTCCGGCAAAATAAATCCACTTATTTTAACCGAATAATTTTATGGACATGGGAAAAGGAATAAGCGTATATAGCCACAGGCACCAGGAAGCCTTTCCATTGTCCCCTTTGCATTCCCTAGTACCCTATGTTCATCAGTTACTCCACTAAATCACACACTGGCATGTATACTACAACTTGAGAATAAATTTTCATCTTCTAGTTCTTGAAATTAATGAGAAATTACTATGTGTATTATTGTGTCTGCATCCTTTGTCTGAACATACTTTTTTTTTTTTGCAAACCTATCTTTATGTATTAGTAATTCAGTACTTTTTATCCAGTCATATTCTAAGGTATAATCATAACCACAATTTGTCTATGCATCTATTAATCTAGTAATAAACATTAGAGCTATTTCCAGCCCTAGATTTCTTTTAATAATCATACTGGAGGTGTTTATATGCAGGTTATTTTGTGAGCATCTGCTTTTTATTTCTGTGGCGTCAAGAGAGTAGAGTTTCTGGAGAACACAGTATAATATGTCTCATTGTATTACAAACTGATTGCAAGGTGGTTGGGAAACAATGTTCCAAAAATAGTTCCAATATGTCCATTGAATAAGAGGCAGGTTGCTCTGTATACTTGGGTGATAATGTTGGGCTCTTTTCAGTCACTTGAGTGAGTAGTACATAGGAATTTATTTTCATTGCAATTTGTCAAGTATTTCCTAATATTGCTATGGTTTGAATGTACCACCAAAAATATGTGAATAGTATTTGGAAGTTAGAATATAGTTGGAATTTGATGAGCTCCTGAGGGTAGGGACTCCATGTTGGCAGCAGTGGCTTTATAAAAATAGGAGAGACATGAGCTGGTATCCTTGCTTATTCTACCACTTTGATGCCCTGTGCCATGTAAGGACACAGCAGTAAGGCTCTTAGCAGATGCTGAGAGGATACCGATGTGATGCTTGGACATTCTAACCTGCCAAATTCTGAACCAAAAAATTCTATTCTTTATACATTTTGCAATCTCAGGTATTGAAAGACTAAGCCAAACAATTCTTTTTAGACTATTTCATACATGTGTTACTTCAAACTACCCTGTATAATTTGTTTTAGGCATTTTCTCAGTACTCAGTGATTACTTTTTAATTTAATTATTCTGTAGTTTGTGGATATATTTTATGTCATTTCTACCCTTGTAAACTTAAGGGATTGTTTTGTCTACAAGAAAGCTGCATATTTTAGGTGTATCATTCTAGGATAATCAATGAGATCAAGTTTAGTGCTTTATGATTATCAACCAGGTCAAGTACTTTACTGACTTTCCTTATAGTGGTGGTTAATTGACTAATTGTCAAGTTCAGTGGGAAATGCTCAGTTGTGTTGTGTTAGCATGATTCTGGGTGTGGACAACCAATTTAAGGAGATTTGTTGGTATAATAGTATAAAAGGAGGACTGGTGTGGTGGCGCAGGTCTCCAATCCCAACAATTAGATGGTAGAGGCAAGAAGATGCCCTGAGCTACAAAGTCTATCTGTCTGTCTATCTATCTATCTATCTATCTATCTATCTATCTATCTATCTATCATCTATCTACCTATCTATCTATCTATCTACCTACCTATCTATCTATCATCTATCTATCTATCTATCTATCTATCTATCTATCTATCTATCTATCTATCTATCTATCTATCTATCTGCCATCTATATAGATATAGAAAGAGAGAACAAGAAGGATTTCAGCTGACTCCTTGTGGTTACTTTCTTCGGGAGAGTCTTAGAGGATTTTCTTGCAAGGGACTGTAAGTCTACTTTCTTTCTTCCAAGAGCTTCAATTCTCTTCTTCATCTTGGACATTGTCGCCTAACTTCCAGGGTTTATTCCTCAGCCTTCCATCTCAGACGCATCAGTCTTTTGGTCTAGACACTTCCGCTTCCGGAACTGGCCCTTGGGTCTTTGTGGCACAGATCTTTAGTCTTCCATTGTGCATCTTTCAGGGTCCTGATGTGGACTTGCATGCAACATTGCTGTGGGCTCCAAGCCCTCAATTTAACCTCCTGGGCACCAGTGAACAAACGTCAGAAACAACTTCTACATCTGAGCCTACTAAGTACTGATTAATACAGTTACTTTTAAAACAATGTTTCCTTTTTTCTTTTTTTACATTTTATTGGTACATTATATATACACATCACAATTACACTCCACATTGAGAATTTGTAACAGTACATGATACAATTTAATTCTCATTTCCCCCTACCCCCCTACTTCCCCCACTCCTATACACACAAGAATTGTTTCCTTTTTTTAACATCAATTTTTTTCTTTCTTCATTATTTACCTCTAAGCCGCATTGCCCTTTGAATATTTACTATTTCACAATATCAATCATGCATTCTAGAACACATTTGTAGCTTCAGTTTCTCATATGAGAGAAAATATACAATATTTGCACATCTGACTTATTTATTTCACTTATGAATATGTCCTGAAGGTACGACCATTTGAGTATAAATGATTCAATCTCATCATTCTTTATGACAGAATAATACTCCATTTTATTTGAAAAACACATCTTTATCCAGTCCATAGTTGATGGGCATTTGGGTTGTTTCCAAAATTTAGCTATCACCAACTAAGCTTCTATAAACATGGGTGTACATATGTCACTGTGATAGGAATCTTATAATTCTTTTGTGTATATCCCCAGCAGGAGAATAGCAGGGTCAAATAGAACCTCTAATCCTAGTTTTTTGAGGAATCTCTACACTGACCTCCATAATGGTTGTGCTAGGGGGAGTGACAATGTTTATTTTTTCATCAGCTTATCCAGTGGAGATTTGGAATAATACAATTCACAATGTTTATTTTTGTCTTTTCTCTTTTGTTTTAATATACATTCTAATACTAGTTGCATACATATTTAGGATTGATACGTTTCTTTGAACTTAAATTTGTCATCATAAAACACACCTGTGTTGTTTCTCTTGAAATCTGTTTTAGCTTTAATTAATGGAGCTTTCCTAGATTTCTTGTGGTGTTTGTATGAGAAACAGGTTCCTTCCTTTCACTTTTAATTTATTTCTGGTGTTTGCATGAAGCCTGCTCCTTTATAAATAGATTATAGTTTAGTTGCATTTTATATACAGTCTGATATCTGTTATTTAATTTGTGTTTAGACTTGCCAACATGCAGTACAACCATTACAAGGGTGAAAGTGTGTCTATAGTCTTGTTTTGTATTTTCTGTGTGTTGTGAGCTACTTCATTCCTCTTTAGTGCTGTGATTGCTAATTTTATGTGACAACTTGGCGATAGCCCTCATTCATTACATTAACCATTAATTATGAGTGGTTACAGAGGTGTAGATATTCTGTAGAAATGGTTAACGTCTACAATTAGTTCACTTTAGGAAAGGAGATTACTCTTGATCATCTGGGTGAGCCTCATGCTAATTGAAAAGTTCTGAAGATAAAAACTGAGGTTTTGATGAAAAAATTCCTTCTGTGGACTTCAGTATCCATTCCTGTCTGAGAATTTCCAGGGTATCATTTTGTCCTCCTAATTTCAAGCTTACTTAAGAGTATTCTACATATGGAAAAAAATCTGTTTGTTTTCATATATGTGTGTACACACACAGACACACACACACTATGCATATACACACATACATATGTTTGTCTTTCTTTTAGAATGGTTCTAAGATTGGTTCTTTCAGATTAATTCTGAATTGGTTCTGAGATGTAAGGAGTCTTTTTTCTGACCTGAACCTACAGATACTAATGAATATTTTTCAGTGGTAAAGTAGAAGTGGCAAGACAGAGATGTGAAATAACATTATTGATGCTTCTAATCTAATACTTAAAGAAAAAAAAAGGTGACAATGTTTAAATCAAATGTATAATTCATGTATTTAAATGACAAAATATAAAGGAGTTAACATTTAATATTTACAAACTCAGTCTGAAAATAAAAGACCAGTTTTGATGAAGTTAAAATATTTCAAATGGGGCCGGGCATGGTGGCTCACGCCTGTAATCCCAGCACTCGGGAGGCAGCGGCAGGAGGATTGCTGAGTTTGAGGCTTGCCTGGGCTACATAGTGAGCTCAGAGCCAGCCTGAACTACAAAGCGAGACCCTGTCTCAAAAAAAAAAAATTAAAATATTTCAAATGGGAATTAAAGTGTTATTTGTTCATCTTAGCTTGATTGTTTTTAATATTTTCTGGGTTGTTTGACTTAGTTTGTTGCATCAATACTTCGCTTTCTTGAAAATGTTTGCTATAGTTTAGGTGCTTAAGTGCATCCCCGAAGGTTTGTCTGTTGGAAATTTGGTTATCAGTGTGGCCATGTGAGAGGAGATGAAACTTGTAAGAGGCGGGAACTGGTTGGAATTAATCGGGGGACCCTGTTCTCAGGTGCAATTAATTTAGTTCTCATGGGATTTTGCTTAGTTCTTGCAGTGAGTTATAATGAAAGACCTGAGATCCATCCCTGTTCATTCTCTGATTTCTGGTCTTGCCGTATGCTTTCTATCTCTTGCATGCATTCCTTCTAAGTGATCATCTGTCACTAGGACCTTTCCAGAGGTCAAATCACTAACCTGGTTTTGGACTCTTGGGTTCTAAAACTGTAAACTATGTAATCTACTTTTTTTAGGTATTAGTCTCAGGGATTGAATTTGTTAAATCAACAAAGAACAGATGAACACACCCTTGAAGAATTTAAATTTGCCTGTCATATATAAAGGAATGCTGTATTCAACTTGCTAGCCTCTGCCATGTGATAATGCTGCAAAGCTGAATTTACAATTTCTTTTCCCATTCTTGAATTAAACAAATATCAGGGAAGGTTGTACCTCACAATTCTCAAAATATAAGTTAAAAGCTGCTACCTTGTTTGTTGCTCCTTAATAAATGATGTTTCAGTGTACATGCAGAACGCTACAATAGGTATTGAAAATAGTGTGAATAAATATTATAGAATTCACATTTCCATGGTTCTCCAGGGGTATGTGGTATATCTTTGAGTATGAATATCCCTTAGGACTGTTCCTTCTAATTATAAACTATTTTAAAAAATCTAAATTGCAAATACAACATGACTGATAGCTTGCTTTTGATCTGTTTTATTTTACCACAATTTCGATTTCATGTATAATAAACAGTTTGTGTTGAACTGTCACATTAATATTAGTCCATGGCTTTTTCTAAACAGTAGAAACACAGGAGAGATTTAATATGACAAGTGTTGATTTAGTAAGCTCCAATGGAGAGTGAATTTTCCTCTTGACTGTGTGCCTAATACTTTTGGAAGGCATTGAGCGATTGCCTGAGGCCTATAAACATTGAACTTTTGGTTCAAAATGCTAACATACATACTATGCAATTCTTCATGTGTACTTGTTTAAAAGGAAGAAAATATGTAGTTTGCTTCATTGATATATTGAATTTGATTCAACAGACTTTAACTCAGAACTGTAAAATTATTTGCTTATGTTAGGTAGGCATAATGGTCATCCATACTTAAAAGAATGAACATTCACTTTGAATTTTCCTTACAAGTTCTTTTAAACTAAGAATAAAATAGAATTTTCCAAAATTAAAATGGCTTATTTTATTTGTGTTTTGTTCCATTCCTTTATGTTTAAAATTAGAATTTTGTTCATAGTTTCACCAATGTAGAAAGATTAATTTGAAAGTTAATGTGATTTTTAGAACCTTTAAAATAATTATTTGCTGTTCCTTTTCCAAACAGAAACTTTTTGGTTAACTGAGTCACTCTCTTTGACAATAGGGTGTTTTCACTGTGTACAGGGAGCCAAACCTGTACCTTGGGTGGGTTGAGGCCCAATTTTGAGGATTTCTACCTCAAAAGTTATATCTTTTCCTCAAGTTTTCAGTTTCACCTCTCCATATTTTTTCAATTCCCAAAACTTGAAAACTTAGTTTTCTTTCACTTTTCTTCTTTCCCATACCAATTAGTTACAGGGTCCTCTATAGGCTAACACTGTCTTTTGAATCTTGACCTTTGATGCCTGCTGCTTCCTTTCATTACTTTACACTTGGTCTCCTCAAATCACTTATATTGCCTTTCTGGTTCAAATTGGACACTGCTGTCAAATTTCTTACTGCAAAATTCAGCTCAGTTCATGTTACAATATTCTTTTGCTTAAAAACTTTTTTAAGCCCTTACATTACTTACTAAGAGGAACAGTCAGACTTCATCCCTTAGAAATCTTCCTGTTTCCAAGGTTTAGTCCTTTGTAGAATTTTCAGAGAAAAAGAACATATACATCATGCCTGCTAGCAGTTTCTTTGTAAGTCAGAGTTACATATGGAGAATATATACACATATGTATCTTCTGCAGATAGTAAAGCTGAAACTGCCTAACACAAAACATAGAAAAACAGTAATGGCTAATTACCTACAATTGCAAAGTGAGGTTGTCATGAAGATAGCTGAGGTGCCTGAACAGAATATGTTATATTATCCAGCGTATGATCACAACGATTTTATAAAACAGAAATACAGAAAATATTCAAAGGGAAAAGGGAAAGAGAGTTGGGAAAGTAAAGAAGGGAAAGAAAAAATGTGGTGCTGAAAACAAAAGAGGAAACAAAGCTTATATATACAGGGGGCAGAGGGTGGTAGGGAGGGCAGGGGGATGGGAAAAATAAGAATCAAGATATGTCATGTACAGGTACAAATTTTTTTTTTTTTTTTTTTTTTTTTTTTTTTTTTGGAGACAGGGTCTCGCTTTGTAGTTCAGGCTGGCCCTGAGCTCACTATGGTGCCCAGGCAAGCCGCCACAAACTCAGCAATCCTCCTGTCTCTGCCTCCCGAGTGCTGGGATTACAGGCGTGAGCCACCACGCCCGGCATTATATGTGGTAACCGGGGATGGAACTCAGGTCCTTGCGCTTGCAAGGCAGGCGCCGGAACCACTGAGCTAACCCTCCGGCCCCAGGTACAAATTTTTAATGTTGAACAATATGATAATGTGTACCATTAAGCCCAGTAAATGAAAAAAAAAATAGAAGTAGAAATAAGGAACTCTTGAGTTGATAAAAACTTAGAAGAATTCTTTTAACTGAGTTCAATCAAATCCTTTTTAAAGAAGTCTAAAATATTTATAAATTTACCCAACATGTAAAATAACTGCTACTGTACTATAAAACATTGATGAAAGAAATTGATTACTTCAAACAAGAATATATCTCATATTCTTGCATTATAAGAATATTGCTAAAATGTCCTCAAAATATATAATGATGTATAGATTTAATGCTTTACCTGTCAGAATTCTCATGAGATTCCTTTAATGGGTATGGATTCATATGTTTTAGGGTATTTTTTCTATTAAAAAATCTTGAATTGCCAAATATATTTCTTTAACAAAATGATCAAAGCTAGAGATTCCAAAATATCTGCTTCCAGCCTAGATCACAAAGCTGTGTGAGTGAAACCAGTATAATAAAAACCAACACATTGACTCCTGAAGTAAGATAGAGGGTTCAGAAATAAACCTGAGCTTTTACAACAGATTTTCAAAGAAGTCCCAAAAAGTGATAGGGAAAGCCATTCTCCTCAAATAGTGGTGTTGACTGATATCTACATGCAGAAGAATCAAGTTGGAACTTTCTCATTGGAACTAACATTATCCATTACATTGAATTCATTCATTAGACTGATGATTTAAATGTAAGTTCTGAAACTAATTCCTGTAGAAGAAAGAAAATTCATGACATTGGCCTGTGCAATGATTTGGGAGATAATTACCTTAGAACACATGAAACAAAAGCAAAACTAGACAAACAAGATTACATCAAAGTACATTTTATTCAGAACAATCAGCAGAAGAGACAAGTGTTGCAATGGGAAATAATATATTCAAACCATATATTTGATCAGATAAATATGCAAAAAGGAACTTAAATAACAAAGCTGGAAAATTAAAGTCCAATTAAAAATAGGCAAATAGGCAGAACAGACAATTCTAAAAGGAAGATATACAAATATTCAGTAGGTTCAAATGCTCAGTATCACTAATCACCAGGGAAATCTTACTAGTTATACAACAACCCGATATCCCCTTGCTCCAGTTAGAGTGACTACTGTTAGAAAAAGATAACAAATGTCAACAAAGATATGGAGAAAATGGAATACTTGTTCACTGCTGGTGAGAATACAAAATACGATAGCCATTATTGGATATAATGAGATTTCTAAAAACTAAAATCGGAATCACCATATTTTTCTTTTCTTTTTAAAAATTGTGATATAGGCACATTTTATATATAAATCATGATCACACTCAACATTGAGAATTTGTACCAGTGTATGGCACTACTTAATTATGATTTTTTCCCATTCCCTTATCCACCCTACAACCCACACCTCCTATACACATGAGTTTCTCCCCCCCCCTTTTTTAACATCACAATTTTTTATACCAGTCAATAAAGAAAAATTTGTATTCTTTCAACTCTACTTATGTATGTCCAGTAGAGACTTTTGGAAGACAATTTAGATCTAACTGGTGAGTTTTCTGATTAAGGGCAATGGTAAAGCATCGAAATATATCTGTAAAGTTTACTGAAAAGTTAAGTCTATATTTAAGCAAACACTTTCAATCTCTCATATAGTCTCACTAGAATTAATATCTTAATAGTAAAAATATTTTTAAAATTATAAGTGTGAAACCTGAAGGGTACTTTTCTTCTGGTAAATGCAAGAAATACTAAGTGAGATATATACATACATACATATATATATATATATATATATATATATATATATATATTTCTCTCTATTTTTGTTGCTACTTTGATACCAAAATAAACAAAAGTAACAATATATTTATGATGAGATGCTGGTGGTGGTTAACTTAGTGTGTATGAAATATTACATGCATTAAACTCAAAAATTTTGTATATGTATGACCACCTTCCAAATCTCATAAAATCTACCTGATATCAAAACATAGAATAATTTTTTAATAACATACTGAGATGCCAGAAAGTTAGTGATTGACTGTGACACATACTGTTTGGCAGGAAGAAAAATTCCAACTTGTAGAATTTCAAAGGAATGTGTTGCGCCTTCTTCCTTGCCTGTCCAATGACCCAGAGAAGTAAGTAGTGAGGTCTCTGGGAAAATGCCTAGATAAAGACATGTAGCTTTTGATCCCTAACATAGAGTTGAGAAGAGGAAATGAGTAATATGTTCCAAAGTGGAAGAAGGTTTTTTTTTTTTATTGTGGTAGGTAGAAATATAATTTTAGAAAAGCTCATTTTGGCAAAACTTCTAAGCAGTATGTTATCTCACTGATCTTATTACTTCCACCATTTCATTCATAACCCATGCATCTGAAGATGGATCTTAAAGGAGCTGAATTAATGAAATCTATGCTAAAATCAAACATGAAAAAGGAGAAAAATGTGACATCCTTAATAGAGATGTGGATTTCCTAATGATTAGAAATAAAGATATTAACATCAAAGATATGGTGAGGAAAGGGATGAAGGAAAGGGGATTACATGAGAAGAATACACTCATACAAATCAGCCCCAGGTTGCCCTTGTGTTTGGTTAAACACCATTTCTGAGTGGATCTATGGGTGTATTTCTTAATGGGATTAATATCTGATTCCATTGGCTGAATAAAGTGCTTTGTCCTTCCTTGGGTGGGTAGACTCCTTAATCTGTTAAAATACTAGTTAGAATAAAGGCTAAGTAAGAAAGCGTTCTTTCTGTCTGTCTTTGAATCGGGATGTTGTTCTCCTTTAACCAGTGGACAAAGCCTGGAAGTAAACTATAGGCTTTCTTGGGTTTACACTTCTGTTCTATGTCTGCTTGAGCCAGTTCTCTGAAGCACTGACTTTCATGTACACAGCACACGCATGCATGTGCACACATACACACACATTGGTTAATCTTGGTAGTTCACTTGATGGTTTGGAGAGATGCCTAGGGGTTTAGCAAAGCACACTTCTATATATGTCTCGGGAGTCATGTGGCCATTACCTGGGGCTATAGCTTGTTGCTGTCCCTTTCTGTCTAGTTCTCCCTGCGCTCTACTTCCCCCTACTGTGTGTTCTGCCATCTTGGAGGCAGCCATTGTGGACGGAAACCTCTGACCGTGAGTCAAACCTCTCTTCCTTTAATTTGTGTATATGAAGTAGCTCGTTCCACAAATGGAACATTGACCGATTCAAAAAAATTAGTACCAAGAAGTAGAATCATTTTTATGGCTCTACATGGCTATCAGGTAGAGAAGTCTTTAGAATTGATTGGTGGGAGGAATTTGAAGTTTGGAGGTGAAGATTACTGAACATCTAGAATGATGTAGGGAGAGCTTGATTAATGAGTCTGGAGGGATCTTAGAAAAACAGAATGTGGATAGGAATACAGGGTGAAGGGCAGACTCATGAAAGGTTTCAGGCATCTGTGAGGCATCTACTGGGAATTGAACTAGGGTCCATGGTTACATTGAATACCTTGAATATATTGTGTCCATATCCTGGTGGTAATGGACTAATTAATCTGGTGGATGAAATTTCAAGTTAGCTCAGTGTTCAGCCTGTGGTATAAATACTACTGACTGCATTTAGACCAATTTACAGTAAGAATTCCAAACAAGAAGTAGGATGGCAAGATTTGAAACAGTTAGTTTGACCTGAAAAGAAATTTAGTGTAAAGATCAGTCATAGAACTTGTGGTTGCTGAAGAGTCTGCACAGTTTAAAAGAAACTGAGTCCTTCTAAGCAAAAAAGGAAAGTGCCTCAAGGGATCTCAGGAATCAGCAAGATCCCAGCTACTGCGGGGATGAAGGGTGCAAAACCTGTCAGTGTTTTACATTTCATTGGAGAAGTGAGCCTCTCTCTCCAGGCTGGAGAAAGGCTGCCTCTCAAACTGGTTTCCCAGAATTTGTTTCATTGTTCTCAGCCTTCCAAACTCTTACGGCCAGGGCAGCTGTGCTCCACCTGGCCTGGCTACTGCTAGAGTTGATGGCAGGTTTGTCATCATTCATCTCACGCTGTGTTTCTGCAGGGATGAAAATTCAGGAGTTACAGAGTCATGGAAACTTTCATCTATATTTCAAAGGAAGGCCGGACAGACCAGGAAATGTGCTGTGGGGTCAGATTTGTAGAAATCCCCAAGATCATGGTGTTTGAAGCTATGTGAGTGAGCCGAGAGCTGCCTTGGACACCCTGGGAAGTGGCATGACCTGTGTTAGTTTGATACAGGGCAAGAAATTTCCACATTAGGGAGATAAGGATGTTAGAGAGAACTTGCTGCTGAAATTCCCTATGCTGCCATAGTCTATAGGACATATCTTTCACTACTACTATGAAAAATAAACTTATGTAAGTAGGTGAGGCATCATCCTTGAAAGGCTTTCTGAAAAGCCTTTGTAGCTCTAAACTCACAGTGGGAACTCTCCTGGCTAGTGAGGAAAACAAAATGCAACAAATCCTAGGAGAACAAGTCAAGTGACAGTCCCTGGTTGCCAAGGGCAATGCGAGTTTGTTTACAATAACAGATAATAGGAACAAAACAGTAATCACAATATTCAAACAGGCTTATAGTATCCTAGAAGTAAAACAGAAGGCCTACAAAATTCTTACTTGATCTATATAAGCAGAAAGTTTTTAGGGCAAGTGAAGAAAGGTCTAACATAGATTATAAAAACAGACAACCAAGTCTCTTCAATCAATATTCAGGCTTAAGCCAGCTCATAGTTCCAGAAGTCTTTAAAATAGTAGAGACGGGCTGGCCATGGTGGTGCACATCTGTAGTTCCAATACTTGGGAGTCTGACGCCAGGAGGACTGTAATGAGTTGAGGTAGCCTAGGCTACGAAATGGTTTCAAGGCCAGCCTGAACTGCATAGAAAGATCCTATCTCTTGATAAATGAATGAATGAATGAATGAATGAGTAAATCAGTAAGTAGATAGACAGATAGATGATAGATGGACAGACAGAATAATCAGAAGAGAACACATCTCTTTGATAAAGGACCTGGTACATAGTTGTTATTTGTGGTACATAATTGTTTTTTATGGTTTATATTTAGATGCCAAAGTGCTGACAGGTGGGGCTTTTGGAAACTGACTGGATCTAGAGGATACACTACTGTAATTAAGGGTGTGTTGTGCTAAATTTGTCCACTGATTAGAATTAGTGTAATTCCTTACTTTGGGTGTGGGTGAGTCAGAAGGGCTGTAACCTGGATAGAATATAAAGGGAGAAAGGAGAGATAGGATGATGTTTGATGTGTTTTGGGAGCCATTCTATATAATTTTTTTGAAAATCATTTCACAATTAAATTATGATTAGGCCTAGTATTCTTGCCTACATACTGGCTTTCACATGTGAAAACATTACTCCATTTTTGTTACTGGTCACAATGGAAACTTCAATGGTCTCATGATGCTATGACACTCAAGGGTAACATTACATCAGCTGAAGACATCTTGGTTCCTTGTGAATTGAGTAGCAAGAAAAAAGTTTCTTCTGGGGAGGGACAAATTCTTTATCAATTTAACTAATCCCACCTATTGTTGTAAGAATCTTTGCTCATCTTACATAAGCTTCTCATCAGCATAAGATCCTCATGCTCATAGGATCACTGACTCCTTCCACTGATATTTCCTCTGATTATAAAATCCTTGTTATCATCACCCTCTGAGTCATTTTACTTCCTATGAACCCAGTAAATTGTGGCAAGCTCAAAGTATCTTTGTCTTTGTTGCCCAGAGCAGTATGGATCAGGTCCGGAACTCAACTTCTTCTCTAAGTCTTGTTTCCTGTCTTTATTGTTTAAGTTTTCTTGTGCTGGCATGGCTCACAAGAGAACAGGACCCACTTCTCTGTTCCCTACAGAAGATAAAGCCTTGCAAATGGAAAAGTAATATAGAGAAAGAAGAGAATTACAGACAGGGGAAGGGAAGAAAAAGAATTAAGATATTAAGTAAATGTACTCCTAAAGTTAAAGAAAACATTATGTACTGCAAAGATACTAATAAAAGGTAATAATAAAGAGATGTTGATAAAACTCAAAATGTGTAAAAAATATAAAAAAGATATTTGTGTCCTATGTAAATTAATCCCAAAGTTGACATCATTGGAAGAGGAATTTAATATTCAAGTGGATAGGATGACCCTTTCTGTGAATACCAAGCACTTGATGCCCAGGGGCTCAAGAACAAAGTGGTCATGGCAGTAGGAAGGGAACTTGTGAAACAGTAACATAGACTTTCATTCATCAAGGGTGACTTGGCAGTGCCCACAGCTGAGTGCACAAGCTGCCAGCAGTCTCCAGTGTGGCACCATTCCCTGAGGTGATTTATCAGCAACCAGGTGGCAAGCTGATTTCACTTGACTGCTTTCAACATGGAAAAAAATCTGCATTTTTTTCTTACTAGAATAGATAAATTCTCTGCATGTTGGGTTTCCTGATCAGCACACAATGATTAGATCAAAGCTTCACTCTGCGGACTAAGGGATGTACTACTCACACTTCAGTATTCTATGCAGAAATTTATTCTCATCAAGAAACCTACTTGCTGCAAAAACATGAGGCAATGTTCATAAAATTCATCAGTCTTACCTTGTTCTCTACTATTGTGGGGTAGCCGGATTCCTAAAACAATGGAATTGCATTTTCATTCCTCAGTTATATCAAGTAGAAAGCAATATCTTACAGACATGGTACAGAGATCTCAGGAAGTGTGTTCTTGTGTAGAATTAGCATCAAGAACATCTAGCAATTGGCATAGTATCTCTTGTAGACAAGAATCACAGGCTCCAAAAGCAGGTGGTGAAAATAGAAGTGCTATCTCTCGCCATTGCAGTAGGGACCTAGGAGAAAAATTTTTGCACCCCAGTGTCGTGACTGAGCTCTCCTGGTAGAGAGATCCTAGGCTGAGAGAGAAAAATGTTTCCACCTGGAGATGCAGCGATGATTCCAATGAATCTGAAAACACACCACTGTCACTTCTTGGACTACTCATGCTTCTGAATTAACAGTAAAGAGACAAGTTACTCTGTCGTGATTGAGCCCAGTTACCAAAGGAAAAGTAAACTGCTTCACAACAGAAATCATGAAGAGTATCTCTGGAAAATAGGTGATCTCCTGGGGTATTACTGTGACTAATGTCAGTGGAAATTTTTAACAGCCCATGCTCAGCAGGACTAGATGGGTTAGGTCATTTCATCAAGTATAGCCTCGTGACTCGCTGAGGTGTTTGCTGGAGGCAAAGGCGACACAGATTGCATAGTAGAAAATGATAGCTGTAAATACTACAGAAATGAGGAGTGTAATTGTAACTGCCATTAGTATTTCTTCCTTTATTTTCCCATGAGTATATATGTGCATGCATGTTTGTGTGAACACTTCTATATATGTCTTAAACAAATAGTTACACATTTTTTCATCATGGGAATTTTTCCTGAGTATAAAATATACCAGATTAATTTATTTTTGGAAATGAGGTAGATATGGAAACAAAATCTAAATTGTCTTTTCACTGGGGTTTTCTCTAAGCTTTATCGTCTAATTTTCTAGACTATACACTCTTCCGGTGAGGCTGGGGCCTAGTCTCAGTTTTAAGAAGTAAGAAAGATGAGATGAGAAAGTATATGAAAAAAAAAAAAAAGGTTAATTTCACTTTCCTGTCTCATCTTCAAAGTCCATCAAGACAGTGAGTCTCTTCTTCTTGAGAAGTAAGAGTGTTTGGCAGGGAAATAAATCAGGTTAAAAATGGAAGCCAGCTGAATTTTTGTCTCTGTGTTTCCCTTTCTTTGATCAGACCAGTGACAGGAAGAAATCACCCCACTAGACCAAGTTTCCAAGGTCCTTTTAACAAAGGGCTTCATATTTTTATAACAAAATGCGGTAGTGTAGTTTTTGAAAATTGTGTGGACTTTTTGTAAATTTAAATCTATGTCTTTCTATAGTTTTAGAACTAATCTCATTTTTAAGAAAGTTAAAAAAAATACATCTTTTTTTGGTATGTAATTTTCTACAAATGAAGCTATAAAAAATTACCTTGCATTTGAATAAAATCATGCTTGGTAAAGACCCTCCACACACACACACATAGTTTTTCTTTTCTTTATTTCATTATCATGTAAAATAAAATATATTGACATTTTATCATGATATGTAGCTATTGTTAATAATTTTGGAGATATCAAAGAAAAAACTTAGCATCACCAAATGATTTCACTTCCTTTTTTAGGGATATGGTTAGTGCATTTTGTCTTGTACAATTTAGGCAGAGTGAAGCATTAATATTTTTAATTTGAAATTATGGCTTAAAAAAGTATTTAGAAGTACAACTTAATTGAGGTGGAGTGTGATGACTAAATTTAGGTATCAATTTGAGTGAGCCAAACATCGGATCTCCATATATTGACAAAATTTTATTTCTTGTTGTGTCTGGGAAGATGGTTATTTTTCATATAATTAATATTTGAATATGTTGATTAAAGCAAATTAATTTCCTCTTTATGGATGGCTGTCATTTGACTCATTGAAGGCCTTAGTAGAACAAAAGATTAAGAAAGAATTCTTTCCTATGTCTAGTGCTTTTACAGCTGAACATGGTTTTTTACCAGCCATTTTTTCCCCCTTGAGTCTAGATTTTATAATTCCATGAGCCAATTCCTTGTAATGAGTTTCTCCCCATCATCCTTTTGTTTGTCTATCTGCCCATCTGCCCACCCACCATCCATCCATCCATCCAGCCAGCCGTGAATGTTTTTCTGAATTAAATCTGTGTTTCTGAGTAGTACAAACCCACATCCTTGTGGGGTATCTGTCTGATCTATTGCCAACTCTCCAAAAATGCCACCAAATGGCCTATTAACCTGTCATTCCATTGGAACACAGCTTATATCCTAGAGTACTAAGGGAAACGCCATCTTAACTCTTCAGAATAATTTCATATTTATCTTTCTTTGCCATTAATGATAAAATTCTTTTCTGCTAGTGCTTATGCAGTGAGTTTGTGTCAAGGCCATATATTTCTTACATTTTAGGATGTGGTTAAAGGCTTTCATATAGAATTTTATTAGGACCAACTGAAGTTCATGGTGGAATAGAATTATTTAGGGCTAGTGGTCACAGGGAGGTGAACGTTTGATGAAAGAATTACTTTGATAAGGAAGCAGTTTACCAGCTGAGTGATTCATGCTCTCAGAAGGGAGCTATTTACCATACAGAGCAATCAACTGTCCTGAGAGTGGCCTGGCCAAGCAATGTATTGTTCAGAGAAATGGAATTTTCAGCACATTCCTGAAATAAAATCAGTCACAACTTTGTTGTCTCAGCCTAGAATTTTCTTGAGAAGTGAGGTCTTGTACATAACAACTACTCAATTAGTTTATGATCCTATCAAAATCTTATATAGATACAAGCAAGCTGTTTTCAATGTATAATAAAAGACAAAAGGTTTATATGATCTGAAGAGAAAAAATATTTCAATGCATAGCGGAACACTGCTCTGAAACTGAAAGACTTGTGTTAGACATTATTCTCCATTCTCTCTGGGCATATAGACATTTAGAGATGTAAGGGCTTTTCATAGCCTAGAAACACATTGTATAATAGGCATGCAGTGAGAGATATAATGAGAATTAAGGACATATTTGAAGCTAAAAAGAAAACACTTTTATCTTTAATGGCACAAATATTTAAAAGTAAAAAAAAAAATACCCCATGACAGGTATAAGGTCCTAATAACCTCATTGAATGTGAACATTAATTTGGCATAAACATGAACTGAGATGAACAATACCAACAGAAATGAAAAGGAAGAAAGAGGAACTAGGGAAAGAGAGGAGGAGGTCAGAGTTTAGATAAAGAGACCAGCTATATTTTGTATATGCAGTAAGCCTGCAAGTTGATTGTAAAATGCATGTACTTCAAATAAGTATCAATAAAATAAAAATGTAAAATATTCTTATTAGATTAAATAATATAATATACAATTCTTTTATTTACTATGAAAGTCTTACAAAATAATTACTAGTAATAAATTATTTAGAAGACCAATTTTATTATGAATGCAGTTTACCTAGGGCCATAGAAGTACATATTGAAATATCAGTGAGAAAATTTTCTTGAAAAATAAGCAAAAATTGAACTGTGAGCATGTCCAGTGATGTTTAAAATATTCAGAATGGCAACAGGTCCCATTGCATAATAGTTATCCTAGAGTGCAATTCGATAGTGTGTCACAAATACAGGTAGCCAGTTCTTTCTAGAGTTAATTCCCCTGAAACAGGGAGAAGTGTATCAGATTTATATTCAAGGAAGGCCTTATAGATGTGTTTTGTACAAGGAAATTTCCAGACTTCACCACATGTCCTAACGAAATGAAAGCAAAAGAAGAGGAAGAAGGGAAGGGTTACACAGCAGGTTTTTTAGTACAGTTCCAGGAAGCTTTGTCTTATCTCTTATAGGATATGATAAGAAATGTATTTATTTTAAGAAGTCACTATCCAGCTTAAAAATCAGACATTCTATAACACTATGTATAGAGACTTTTACATTGTTTCTTTGGGCAAATTAACTCCCATTTGCTTCCACCTCTATAATCTAATATCTCCTTAGAATAACTACAGAACTCATTAAAGTTTCTCTCATACAAAAAGTATTCCTTTTCTTTGTCTGAAAAAAAAACTGGTAATTTTTTTTCTCCAATTTGATGGTTGTCTTTCACTCTGTGGTTTCTTTTGCTGTGCAGAAGGTTTTTTAATAGGATGAGATCCCATTTGTTGATTGCTTCTGCTAACTCTTATGCTGTAGAGGTTTTGTTCATAAAGTCTTTCCCTAAGCCAGTCTCTCCAAGAGTTCTACCTAACCTGTTTTGCAGAAGGGTTAGTGTTTCTATTTTAATATTTAGGTATCAAATACACTTTGATTTTAATTTAGTACCTGGTGAATAAGATAGATATAGCTTTAGTCTTTGGCAAGTTAAAGGTCAGTTTTTCCAGGACCATTTATTAAAGAAACTATCTTTCCTCCATTTAGGATATTTGTTTCCTTTGT
The DNA here is from genome assembly GCA_004025085.1 of Thryonomys swinderianus. Taxonomy (NCBI): domain Eukaryota; kingdom Metazoa; phylum Chordata; class Mammalia; order Rodentia; family Thryonomyidae; genus Thryonomys; species Thryonomys swinderianus. The sequence goes on from PVIC010000208.1 coordinate 43,249, forward strand.
CAAAGATGAGGTGGCATAATGTATCTGAAGTTGATTCTGGATCCTCTAATCTATTCCATTGGTTCTTGGGACTGTTACTTTGCCAGAACCATATCATTTCTTTTAATAATATCTGGTTCCTTCCTTAGCATTTAAATGGATGTACTCATCTCGTTAAAAATTATCATTGTCTCAGTTTAAACAACACAATTAAAACTTGATTTTGTAGAATATTCTGCTTTAATTTTAAATAATAAATGGATATAGAAATGTATTTAGGCAATATAAAAATTAGTAACAATATTTCTTGAAAAGTGGGACAAAAAATTAAGTTGACTGTTTAATGTATTTCCCATATACTTAAAAATAGATATATTGAAATCTGAGAGGAGAAAGAGGTACTGCTAAACATATCAGGACACACGTTTCATTCATGAGAGTGTTTACTGTTTATCTCATAAAATACATTTAATTACTTCCTATCTGTCATATCAACCACCAAACCAATGAGCCACAATCCCTTTTGTCACAGGTACACTTCCTATTATGGGGAAAGGATAGACACAGTTGATACAGGTGTGAATCAGTTCATAGTTTTGGACTGAGAAGATTCTCACTGCACAACTTTATGGGCCAAAACAAAGTTTTCGCTGAATCTGAGTCTGAAGTCTCTAAAATGCGATACTGCTCCAAGAGCTTCATGCATATTATTGACTGGTCATCCATGTGTGAGTGTGGTGTATTTATGTGTGTGCATATGTACTGTTAGAGATAGTGATAGTTGGAATAAGAATAAGGATGTTCACAGATGTCTTTAAGGGTATAAGATGTCATCTTACAGAGTCTGAATTGTTTGGGGTTTGTGTAGATATTGAAGGATTTCAATGAAGTCAGTACTGTTGTAGATTTGCTTTATAGTAATTAGTACATCTGATGCTTCTGTAACCAGTGATCCTGATATCCAGAAAACTTTCAATATATACAGAAAAGAAAATGAAACAAGTCAAGCAGTTGATTTGTTTGAGAACTTTACCAAGTCCACACAGTCCTGTACGTTTAGTAGACAAGTGGCAGTTGCGTATTTCCTCCCTTAAATAGCCATAGTAGGAACTCAGTGCTCATTTTGGCTGTTTTTATTCTAGCAGTGCATTTAACCTGACTTCTGTCAGCTTCTGCACAGACTCACCACTTCTGGTTCAAGCCCTTGCAGGATTATCTTGGAAGCCCCTAACCACCTGACATGGCTTATCTCTAAGTATAGCACACATGTACCACACACGCACCACCATACTCACAGCTTATCTCATAAGCTCAGCCTTGTACTTGCATTTATTTTGCTGTCTTAAACTTTTTCTCAGTCCTCTACTCTTGCTAAGAAAATGTTATGATGCCATATTAGACCTAAGATTAGAGCTGTAAATAACTGTGTCAAGGAGGGCAAGACTGACTGTAGAGAGAGAGAATCAAAACCCGGAGCTATTCCATTAAAAGAGAAATTGAGTCTGAGCAATACCAGAAAGTAATAAAATAGTTTAATATATGTAGGTCTTTGTATTATTTTGCTTCTTCTCTATTGTTTTACAATTCAGACTAAAGGTGCAACATTTTCCTCAGAGCACCATAGAAAGTGCACAGCAAAGCATTCTGGGATACACAACATAAGCAGGTTGTAGAACAATGCATATCTTCTCTCTTGTGAGAGGCCATATAGCAAAACCAAATCAAAACCGTAACAAAAGGCTCCTATATACACTTTGAAAAGAATTCAGTCTCTGCACTACTCCGATAGTCTCCAGAGCATACTGAGCAATAAAAAGCAGTCCTACTTTTGGCAGAGATACTGTCTAAAGTCCACAGAAGTTAAAGAACTTACCTAACTTTATGCACATTTAATAGGGCAGGGTGAAAAATATACCAGACTCCAAAATCTTATCTGTAAACAGTGCAATTTCAACATCAACTTAAGATATTCTTACTTTTGCTTATGTAAAAGGGTTATGTACAATTGATTAAATAAAGGTTAAACATGAATTAGAAATTTATTCTGTAATATCAGATTTGATTTTTCACAAATATTGATGTTTTGGAAGTATTCCCAATGTTCTATGAACAATTATCAAATAATATGGCTGTGAATCATTTTCCCTCCAAACACAGTGCTACTATGTCTATAAATTTGAGTATTCTATTTGACCTTTTATTTTTAACTTTTTAATTTAAGACATTAAGAATCTTCATTCTTTTCATATTTAATAAAGTTTTAAAGTAGTCCACTTTCACTAGTGCTTTATAAACTTTCCCAATCAATAAGCAGAAGGAAAAAAGACTATGATTACCCCTGAGTATTTGTGAGAACATTCCCAAGAGACTAACCATAAATGTGAAATTTCTTTATGGTTTTATGCCTTACCTTAAATTATTGATGTGGGTTTCACATTCTATTCAGTAATATATCCTTGCTTGTTTTAATAAAATGTTTTAAATTATTTACTACCAAGAAAAAATTCTCTCTGTGTTTTAGGTTATGGATATATTTATATTGCCTTGAGTGTATCATGAGAAATGAAAAGCCACAGTTACCCATGCAGTTGTTAAGTACGTTGTGTGCCTTAGAAACAGTTTCTTCTAAATAAACTGATTCTGTGAGTAGGTCTTTATCATTTGAGCGTATTAATTATTAATTATGTATTATAGTGGCTTCAATGTATTAAATTATGTTGCTGTTTTCTTTTGTTATACTTTATTTCTTTTATATAAAAGAGTAGGGACACAGTCTTAAATTTGAAATCCCTAGATAGCCCATAATTGCCAGTAAACCATATCCTACAACTGTGGGTAGATTTTTCAGGACCATTTTCCTGGATCATGATGTTGATATAATCTAACAGATCGCTGTCCACTGTGGTCAAATCTTGGACCCCAGTGTGGGAATGTGGAAAGTGCTAAGACCACTGAGGAGACCCATGTGTGATTTCTTCCTTGTCCTACACTTCTATTGTTGCAATGCCATCTGTCCTCGACACCATCTGTGTTCTCACCAGGGCCCAGTTTATGCCAACCCCTGGGTCTTGTCTTTCAACAGCTGTGAACTGAGTAAATCTTTTCTCTTTATAAAGTTTCACATGCCTTTGGTATTTTGTTATAGTAGTGACTCAAGCAGCCTATTTATTTGTGAGATATCTCACATTACTAATGCTGTAATCACAGCAGAAGAAGCTAGTTCCATCCAGGACAAGATGTCATTAAGGGAGAAAATGTAAGGAAAGTATTTGAAATTAAGACCTATAATGTTTGTCATGACCTGAGTCAAAGACAAGAATACAGTATGACTTCACAAAATTCCTAATTTAAATATACCTAAGAAACTTAGAATATAACTGAGAAAGCCACTATAAAAGGTATCTTCAGGCAACAGAAGTGAAAGTGCAAAACATTAATGACATTAATGCAATCAAGGAGTCTTTATGGCCTCACCCCACAAGAAAAAAAGTCTAGTTTAGAAATGATTTTAAAGGCAAAGTCATGTAAGAAATTTCAAGTTAGAACTATTATTATGGTGATCTATTATTTTTCTGAACAAATAAAACTCCCTTTGATGAAATGACTAAAAGTCACTACTTTGTAAGTGGTTACTTATTATTTACTTGTCATGTTGTTTTCCTGCTCATTTCATTACCATTTTCAAGGATACTGCCTGGTACCTTCTGCCTTCCTGATCTGAGGTATTGCAGGAAAGGAGGTGTCCACATTGTGTTCTGTGCCCCTCGATAATTTGATTAGTAGAGATTCCTTTTAAACTGGGTGAGTCAGTTAACCCTTTGGGCCCTAAGATATGCCGCAAAGGATAGACTTGACTTAAACACATTTCCTTTATTTATTTTGTCTCTTTAAATTGTATTCTTTACTGGTACACTTTATATACACATCATGATCATACTCAGTATTGAGAATTTGTACCAGTAGATGACATGAGAATCATATCATAGCAACATATGTGCATCTGTGTTCGTAGCAACTCAGTTTGTGATAATTAAATCTTGGAAACAACTCAAATGTCCATCAAGTGGAGACTGGGTAAAGAAAATGGGTTTTCTTAATAAAATATTATGTATTTTTTTAAAAGTAAACCTTAGGTTACATAGATGGACTAAATCACATCTTTTAAACACTTCAAGTCACTTTATGATCATAGTAAAAGAAAAAAAATACATAGACAAATGGCAGTAACAGGTACTCTGCACATGTATATATGCTCACATGTGGCCACTATGTGATATCATACTACAATTTATTGCTGGATAACACTAGACTGGGTGAGTTGCTAATTAAATTAGGTTGGAGTGGCCTGCAAACAAGAGAACTCTAACCTGCCTTGTGGAATGCCAGAGAAATTTTGTGTATAGAATTGGGAGGTGCAAAGATCTGAAAAGGTTAATAAAAATAAGCTCAGAATCTTGGGAGTAGCATGGGGGAAATACGTGGCAATGAGTTGGTTCATGTAGTGCCTTGATTTTTAATATGTTCTACTATAATTGCATGCAGTTTATCAGTGATTCTAGAGCCTCTTTTCTATTGCATTTATTGCTACGTTCATGGACCTGCATCATCAGCTTTAAATATTAGAGATGTATTGTGTATTTAGTTGGTAAGTCTAGTTTCTCCTTAAGATTATATATTTTTAAATTTTAATTGAATTCTCTATTGGTACATTTAACATACAACTTACAATCACACTCAACATTGGGGAATTTGCACCAATATATAATAGAAGTTAATTTTCATTTTTACCCATATCCCTACCCAACCACAAACCCTCACCCCTTATAAACATGTTATTTTTTTTCTTTCCAAATCATACTTATTCTTTTCCCTCATTACATTCCCCCCAACACAGTCCCTTTGAATATTTCCTATTTTACAAAATCTATCATACATTGTAGAACTCATTTACATCTACAGGTTCTCCTACCAGAGAAAAGATATGGTATTAACATATCTATTTATTTCACTTATTAGTGTGTCCTCGAGGTGTATCCATTTGCACATAAATGAATGAAACTTGTCATTCCTTATGGCAGAGTAATACTCCATTTTATTAGAAAGCCACATCTTTTTCCAGTCTCCAGTTGATGGACATTTGGGTTGTCTCCAAGACTGGGCTGTCACAAACTGAGCTGCTATGAACATGGGTGTACATATGTCTTTACAATATGAATCTTTAAATTCCTTTGAGTATATTCCTAGCAGGGTCAAACGGGACCTCTAATCCTAGTTTTCTGAGGAGTATCCACACTGATCTCCACAATGGTTGTACAAATCTACAATCTCACCAACAAGGGAAAAGTATTCCTTTCTCCCTGCAGCCTCACCAGCATTTATTGCTGGTTGATTTCACAATAGCAGCCATTCTTTGTGGAGTGAATGAGATGAAATCTCAGTGTTGTTTTCATCTGCATCTCTCGAATGGCCAGTGATGTTGAACACTTCTTCATATGCTTCTTGGCTGCTTTTATTTCTGCCTCTGAGAAGTGTCTATTCATTTCAGATGCCTATTTTTGTATTGGGTCTTTAACCTGGGGGGACTGATTTGTTTAAGTTCTTTATATTCTAGATAGTAGCCCTTTGACGAGTTTCTGGTAAAGATTTTTTTCCCCATGTTGTTGGTTGTCTTTTAGTGGTACCAGTGGTTTCTTTTGTGTGCAGAAGTGTTTTAGTGGGATGAGATCCCATTTGTTGATTCTTTCTGCTGGTTCTCATGTTATAGAGGCTTTCTTTGTTCATGAAGTCTCTGCTTAAGCCAGTGTCTCCAAGGGTTTTACTTAATCTGTTTTATAGCAGGTTTATTGTTTCTGTTTTAATGTTTAAGTCTCAAATCTATTGTGATTTTAGTTTAGTATACAGTGAAAGAGATAGGTCTAGCTTTAATTTTGGCAGGTTAAAGCCCCATTTTTCCAGCACCATTTGTTAAAGAGGCTGTCTTTCCTCCATTGAGGATGTTTGGCTCCTTTGTCAAAGATAAGGTGACTTAGTATATGTGGAGACGTTTCTGGATCTTCTAATCTATTCCACTGGTCCTTGGGTCTGTTACTTTGCCAGTACCATGCAGTTTTTATCACAGTGGCTTTATAGTAGAGTTTTAAATTGGGGATTGTAATACCCCCTGCCATGTTGTGGTTGCTTATAACTGCTTTTGCTATTCTAGGTCTTTTGTGGTTGCAGATCAGGATCGAGACAAGGATTCCTGCTGTCACCACTCTTGTTCAATATAGTGCTGTAAACATTAGCCACAGCAATTAGGCAAGAAAAAGAAATAAAAGGAATAAAGATAGGTAAGGAAGAACTTACTGTCATTATTTGCCGAAGATATGATTCTCTGTATAGAGGATCCTAAAAACTCAACCAAAAGACTGCTAGAATTAATTCCAAATTTAGTAGTGTAGCTAAATACAAGGTCAATGCTCTCATGGTCCATTGCCCTTTTCCATAGATTATGTCTTTCCTGCTCATTGGCTGTTATCCTGTCCTCTAGCTCTGAAATTCAGTTCTCTGCTTCATTCATCCTACTTCACAAACTTTCATTCTTCTTCTTCATCACCTGGAGTTCTGCTTGAAGCTGTTTAAAAGGCTCCATTCCTTTTGCTATCTTAGATTCTATCATCTCACTGATTTCTTTAATGAAGCCCTTCACTGGAAAGCATCTCTGTTTTCATCTCAGAGATGAGTTCTGATTTCCATTTTACTTGGTCTGCTTTTGTTAGCATCTCAGAGAGTTCTGGTGTTTAAGTTTCAGTTTGCTCTATTTCCCTTTTCCCTGTGGTGATCTTTGTGTCTGGCTTTTTAATATTTTCTCATTTCTACTCCTCTGTTGTTACTAATGTTATGTGTTTAATTCCTTGCTTGGTGTCAGGGCAATGTTTGTTGCAAGTCTCTTTCTTTCTATTATTCAGGACCCTTTAGAAGCGGCACCTTCCTGGGTTGTCCTCCTTGAATCTGTAATGACCCTTGAGAGTTCTCAGTTCTGGCACATCATGGGAGGTATTTTAACAGAACAATCATATTATCTTTATTATCATAATAAAATCAGTACCAACAGCAGTGTTAAACACAGTAAACAAAATGAAAAGTTTTGATAATTTCTATTCTGAAGACTGAACTCATAACTTCTATGTCCATATGCTAAAATTTAGAAGTAATCAGCAATGTGTGTACAACATGCAGGTCTTAAATGTACCTGCAGTACCCTTTGGGAATAAAAGGTCACTGGAGAGTTAGGGCAGTAGGAAGACAGAAGGAGAATGAAAGCTCAAAATAGGCTAGCAGATTTTATAAAGATAACATAGATCTTGAGAACCTCATATATGCCAGAGGGTATCAGAGGATAAAGGGACATATATAAGACAGTACAAACTGAGAGCTGCAAGACCACTGGAGACTTTGCACACCTTCTTATAATAATACAGAACAAGAATTAGAGCAGACTGAGAGTCTTTTACTTCTGGGTATTGATTCTAACTGGAAGACAGGAGAGGGTATGGGAACAAGAGTTGAACAGAGGGACCTAGGAGTAGAAGGCAAACCAGAAATGAGTTTCCCTCTTCTAGAAAGATGCCAGCGATTAAGAGAACAGAAATCCAGAAAGTTGGACAGATTCAGTACCAGCAAAGTAGGAAAATAAAAAAAAAAGTTATGTCAGAGTGAGGAAATAAAAAGAGTAACAAAAGCATCCAAATCAGCAACAACAATATACCAAGCTAAGCATGTTAATCAAAAGGAGGCATCCCTCAACCTTTATCTTGCCTGGTCTGTCTCAGTGCAGGTCTGGTGTGAGGTGGGGGCTAGCCGGTAGGCCACCACCCTGGGCACAGGTAATGGTGCAGGCCTCCTTTGATGTCTGGGTTCCTGGCCCTTAAGATTATATATTTTAAGAGTTTTTCTGGCCATTCTTCCTTGGGTATTTTCCATGAGTTCTAAAATAAGTTTACATATTTTAAAAAAGCAAAACAAGTTGTTTGTATGTTTATGAGGTTGTGATAAATTTATAAATCATCCTGGAAAGTATATCTTTAGGTTGACCTTTCCTATTCAACCAGAAAGATTAACTTTCTGTTTGTTCAAATATAGAATTCATTGCATGACAAATTTATAATTTTCACTTAAAGAATCAGAAAACACAACTATCCATTTATTGTAAATTTTTATAAAGCTGTAGATTTAAGAGTCTGTAGAGAAAATTTAATTTGTTTTAACCCTTTAATTAGTAAGATTATAGAACCAAATCCCACAAGAATTTGCTTAAGGCCACAGGTTTGATGTCAGATCTAATATGAATTTTATTTCTTCTGTACAACTTATTTCCATTGACAATCTTCTAAGAGATTCTAAGGAAATATGTGCAGCAGATATTTTGTTTTACATTGTTTTAATTTCAATATAATGTCAATAGATTATTCGTAGTGTTTATTTGTTTTTAACTCTTTTATACCCACATATAAATTATTGAAATTTTGAACATTCTGAGTAATTTTTGGATATATTTCTCTCCACTATACATACCTTTACAATATGTTCCATACTACCTTGTCCAACTCTGTTAATACAATTTTAGCATCAGTGTGTATCTACTGTAACTTTTCCTCCTGAGCTCTACACATCAAAAACTTGCTGAGTTTTCTATCCACAGATGTTTCAAAGTCATCCATTCTTATTCACAGTAAAATTTACATTTTTTCTGGTTTGTATTTTCTGCTATGTCCTTAATATCTCTAGTAAGAAAAGATCACAGATGGCTCCTATGTCATTCATTTTGATTGCCCATGGGGAGTGGAAGGATCCTTGAAGTACAGTTTGGATTTGAAATGTTCTATAAAGACTTATGTGCTGAAAGCTTGGTCTCCAGGTAATGGTGCTATTGAGAAGTGTGAAAACTCTAGAGGCACGGTCCAGTTGGAGCACATAGGTCATGGGGCTTTGATTTCTGCATATTTGCCCATAGCCTTTGGACTTTGCTGATTCTCTTTGCTTCCTGCTGCTGTGAGATGAACAACTTTCCTGTGCCACACATGTCCGCCATGGTGGTTTCCTTTACCATAATGCCAAGAGCAAGCAGGCCAACAACCATGGACTGAAACCTCTACAACCACAAGCCAAAATAAAATATTCCTCGTGTTAGCATGAAATCTCAAATATTTTGTCACAATTATGGAAAGCTAATACACCTAGGACCAAAGCTGAATATTGCTCTAAATTCACTGAATTTCTATCCCTCTCATCCACTGTCCAACACCATTTTGATCATCTTACAAGTTATTAGAACATACCAAGTTGTTGTCTGCCATTTGAGCTTTTTAGTTTCCTGTACTTGAAATATTTGCTTCTTCTTCTCCAGCTGGCTTTTCCTAATCTTTTAAGACTTGCTTTAAATATCTTCTGAGAAAATTTTCCCTGATGAATCCCTAGGTATAAAGATGTTATTAACTTTGCATTCCTTATTTTGGCAACAAGCCTGTGTTACTTACAGTAGCTATCATTTTGCTTCCTTATTTATGGTCTTATTAACCACTGTGGATCCATTGTCTAGCAAAGCTGTTATTACTGATAGTCTCTCAGTCAATATTTTTGCTTGAATGAACAGATGCATAACTCCTCCTTGGAGACATCATATGTCTTCATCCTGAAAGAAAAAAGTGCAAGTTTGAGAAACTTGCCTATATTCAATAGCTATCAATTACATACACATTCTTGACAACTCCCAGAAATATAAACTGATGAGAATGACAACTCCCTCACTGTGGGTGCCTTTAAGTGGACTCTTAAAATACTTATAAGCATACTTTTGGTGTTTACTAGTATAAAAATAAAATATCCTCCTCTTTAGGCAGATATTAAAGAGATATCTTTAAAGACTCTTAAGACATTTTTATGGATCTTAACTTTTATTCTTAAAATTTTAGCATTATTTTTCTAGCCAGTTGCCTATGCATTCCTATATTCTGGTTAATCACAGTAGTTGGTTTCTGCTCATAACAAACATCTAGTTAGAAAAGAATGAAAATAACTTTGTGACTTTGATATATTCTAGAAGACAGGCCAATGGTGTATGAAAAGGGCTTTTGTGAAACTTTATCTGAAAAGTACTTTAAGTTAACTTCCCTTCACTTTTCCTCTCTGTAGCCCTTGGTAGATTCATGGCTTTTCAACTGTTTTAGTTCAGAGGTAAGCTGGCGAGGTTGCACACCTGAAAAGAAGGTGACCCCTGGACAAATGAAAGGTGGGACTGCACAGTGTGTGAACAGGTAAATGTCCAGAGATCAAGGCCTCAGACATGACAAAGAAAGGGAGAAAAATTACAGAGGGCGAAGGGACTAATGCCTCAACATTTCAAAGATGTCACTTTCATCATGATCTACAAGGGCAAAAGAAGAGAGGATTGATGTTTAAAGCATCTTAAAATTTCTGCTTCCCAGAAAACCTAGCCTTCTATCCTTTGATTTGACTGCTAACAGCAGTGCATTTTCAGGATCACGGAGGGATCTCAAGATCACAAAAGGGAGTATAGTTACTATAAGTTTCTTAGTACTTAAATTGAAAAAGAATTTTTCTGAAAAACCATTGACTTCCATATAATTTTGCAATCCTTGACATTTTCTCTTTGTTCAGTTTGTTTCATAGACCAATACCAGGAAATGACTGAAGGAATATGGCATCAAAGAAAGGGGTCAGAGTGAAAAGAAAGCTACTGGGAAAATGCCTTCTGTGTGTGCATTGCTAATTGTTTATCTTGGCCAGAAAGTGAAGAGTAGAAAATAGACACCCTTTTCCCATTTTAGACCATGAAGAGAGGATTATTTAGTGAACATCAGACTTGCAAGTATATGATTATTGCTAATGAATGCTACCATAATAAATGAACATAGTCTTTGTCACTTGAAATTTTACTCTTATTCGCATATTTTCTTCTTCCTGGATAAAGGGGTGAGGCAAATGGCATGAATTGAAAAAATTTAGGATGTACAAATGGTAGGATGAGACCACTGAAAGGCAAATCTTTATATAACCTATTTCCTGGGCTAGCAAATTTTGAAAGTTGAGCATTTAGGGAGAGGGTTAAGATACAAATACAATTTAATGGACCAGATCTTGTTTGCTTCCTTTTGCTTGGCTTTAGATGAAAAGATGAGGGCTGAAGTATCTTTTACTCAGTTAACACCTTTGAGGTGCTATAGGAAAATAATTAGAGAAAACAATTAAGACTACAGTTAGCATGCTTGGCATTTCTCAGTGTTAGCTCAATTCAATAGATAGAAAGCCAGATTGTTCAGTCCAGTTGCAGTGAGTATCCATTATAGTATCTTTATCTGAGATTGTTCAGAAAAGATCTTTCTGGAAAGTTTCATAAGGCTTAGGAGATTTAAGACTCTGATTTGAGTGAGACTGACCGTCCTTTCAGATCACTCTGCACTCATTTTATTTGCTATGTTTATACTTTCATACTTATTCTGAAGTTCCTTTTCTCTGTATTTCATTTTCAAATTGGAAAAAAAAACAGGTGAGAGTTTGTTTTCTATCCATTTTTAAGCAGTGAAATGAATAGAAAACAATGGGACTAACCTTGTTATCATTTGCTTAGTTGCACATTTTTTTCCTTTTCTTTTTATAATGAAAAATATTCCATTAGCATTTTTTCAGGAGGTGAAGTCCTAGTTAATATGATTTGTATTCTGGAGTTTGTTTTGTGAACTTTGTGTTCACAGTTCTATCTGTGGGTAAAAAACATTTCTCTAGATCCTCTTCCATGTGGTTCAAGCTATAGTTAGCCAAGGATACAACTCAAGTGTGACCTGAAAGATTGAATTAAAACATACACAATTACCTTCAGAAAGTGAGAATCACCAGGTGTGGCACTAGGGGCCTCCAATCACTAGTCCACCTATAGCTCAAACTTAGGTTTTTACATCAACCCAAAAGAATTTTACCATGCTTTCCAGAAAGAAATTAATACCCAGAATGCTCTGCATATGTCTTTTTCCCTCTTTTCTTCTTTGTGCTACTTTGGCAGTCAAGTATGACTGGTTCCTGGGATTTTCCTGGAAGTTCTGACCTGTTCACACCAACCAGTGCTGCAAGTGTTATGATTAGTCACTCTGATTCTGCAACATCAACCTCTTGCAGGATTAGACATCTTCATTTCTTTCTATATTTATGCAGATTGAAATTTCTACAACAGTTTACTCATCCACATGATATTTTTTTAATGGATTTTTTTTTTTTTGAGACAGGGTCTCACTTTATAGTTCAGACTGGCCCTGAGCTTACTATGGTGCCCAGGTAAGCCTCAAACTAAGCATTCCTCTTGCCTCTGTGGCTCTGTTGTTCTTTTTTTTTTTTTTTAACTCATCCCTAAAGAAGAGAAACTACATATTTGTCCCAGGAGAGCTTAGATTTTTAAAATTTGAGTTTATTGGTAGATTTTAGGTATACCTTCTGATCCTAGTCCTCATTAGGAATTTGTACCCACACATTATATATCTCCATTCTTACTTTTTCACACTCCCCTATCCTCCCCTCAACTCCCTCCATATACATAAGCTTTGTTTCCATTTTATCCTTTCAAAGATCTTAATGACCCCTTTGGCAGAGGTAGGTAGAAGAATGTATATCCTTGACATTCAATGGTAGAATTGTGATTTTAATTCTCAGTTTTAATTAGTGGACTCAAGTATCTTGAAGAGACTACGTTCTGAAGGTCGTGTACCTGCCACCACTGACAGAGAGAATGGGGCTTTGACACTGACTTTCTGTACATATATTGAAATACTTGAAGGAAGAAAAAAAAATCAACACAGTTCTTTATATTTCCAACTCAAGAACAGAATAAGTAAGTAGCCAGGTTCTACAACTTTCTGAAAAAGTTGGGTCTTCTATCACTAAAGAATTAATATTTATAAAATCAAAATCTCCTTTTTTCTTTATAAGATGCCAAAATTGTATTTTAAAACTGCTGCCCTGAAAATTCTCATGTTAAATTCAGAGTATGGATCAGGAAGCTGTCAATTAGAAAATGAAATTGGGGACAGCCGGGCTATCTGCAATAAAACTTAACATTTAAAATTCTGAGAAGTTGCCCTTGTATCTGCACTTTCTGGAGGGTGGTGGTTTATTTCTGGTAAAAGGACCTATAATGATCGCTTATAAGTAAATAATAGTAAGTTTTTACAATAGTAATTTTTTAAACGTCCCCAAGTGATATCAAGTTCTCTGCTACCTGAAATGTAGCCCTATTTGGAGGAAAAGACCTCCCCAAATAAAACTGAGTTAAGGATGTGGAGATAGGGGGATACTTCTAGACTATCTGGGAAGACATTAAAAAGAGTCCTTATAAAAATGAAAAACCATGCCACATGGAAAGACAGAAGCTGCAGTGATTGGGCAGGGTTTGGTGTAATGTGGCTACAAGCCAAGGAAGGCTAACTGTGACCAGAATTTGAACATAGAAAGGTACAGATTCTCTCTAGAGTCAATAAAGAGAGTAGGACATGCTGACTTTAGCCAAGGAAGCTGACCTTGAACTTGTAAGTTCCATAATTGCAAGAAAATATATTTCTGTTGTTCTGATTCCTAAATTGGTGATAGTCTATAACATAAATAAACTAAAATGGTAGAAGAATTCAGCAATTATTCCATACTCACCCCCAGCAACTCTAAGGATTCTAGAGTTACAAGCAGACTCAAATTCCATCACTTTTCAAGAGGCTGGTTCCAAGTGTCATTAGTAAGAAGTATCTTTGCCTCAGAAATAATTGGAAGAAAGAATTGGAAGTCAGAGTAAAATATAAAGGCTTTGGAGAGTGGCAAAAGAATATGATATTGCAGGATGGGTGAGTTTATTAAAATGGATGTACATTGCTGTAAGATCTGGATTTAACAACAAACCAATCTGAGCAAAATGAAGCAATTCCAACAATCTCTTTGACTGGCTGACTGGAATAAAGCAATAGTGGCCATAAGCACAAGAGAATACTTTCCACAGAGACAAATAAACCTCTTCATGACCTCCCAATGGTGACTGTATTTCTGTATCAAGAAGAGCATGGCCTCAAGACTTATTTCTGCAAACTGAGCTGCCTCGCCAGGCCCTGGCTCAGGCTCTCACCACAGGTGGCTTCTGTGTTTCTCCAACTCCTGTTTCCCAGACCTCAGCTTCACCAAATCCAGTTTCCCTTTTCTCCATGCTAGTTTCAACTGTCTTTCACTCTCTGACTGGAAAAACAACTGATAACAAGTAGTACTTTAGTGACGGTGTGTGATACAAGAGTTTTACATTTTATGCTTGTATGGTATAAAGCCATTCTAATGTGAACATCTCAAATATTTGCGAAGTGTGTGATAATGCTATGCCCTAAGGGACTATACCCATACAATAAATATGTGTCAGTAAGTGGAAAAACGCATTATGTAAGTTCTATAGGTTACTTTCAGTGATATCTGGTAAATAAAATCTATATCATTAAGATTTGATTGATTGGTAGAAATCTATTTCTATGACTCTTGTAGGTGCTGTGATTTTAGATTTTTTTTTCCTGGTCATGTAAAAAGTGTATTGATTTGAAGATAAAATACCTAATTTGAACATTTTGACTTGGGAAGAAATTTCAAGGTTGATTTTCTTTATTTATGAATTCACTTCCTAATCCTTAGATTTCTGACTCCAATAGTTGAGTCACCCAGAAAGAGCAGAACAACATTCACAGCAAATCTGTAAGCAAACAAGCAAAAAATCGGTATTTTTAGGGGAAGGAATAAATATGATTCAGAAAGAAAATAAAAGAGTATGTGTAGAGGGGGTGGGGAGGTGCGGGTGGGTAGGGATATGGGTTAAAATGAGAACTAACTTGTGTTATATACTGGCACAAATTTCCCAATTTTATACGTGATTGTGAGATGTATATAAGTTGTACCAATAAAGAATTCAATTTAAAAATAAATCGGTATTTTTAAAAATATTAAAAGTTATTGTATAGAGCAGACTTTCCCAAATCATTTACATATATTGTGTGATGTTCTCTCTAGAGAGCAGTTGCTCTGATTTTCTTTGATCTTACATAAGAAAACCCTGCTAGCCCAATATTTTCATAATATTGGCCACCTTGTGCTGAAGGTTTTGCTTTCTGAGACTGGGGAGTTGTCTCTATCGCAGAGGTCACGACTTTGAAAGATGTGTTAAGAGAAGCTGGTGGCACAGAACGGTGGGTAGTAAAGCATTGCACGAGTAAACGAACAACAAGGTCAACCACTTCACATCTACATGCAGCTCAGCACAGCTGGATGGAAGCATCATGGTGCTGGGCTGCCGCTGTGCAGCTGTGTAAGAAGGGAGCCAGGAGTATCAGTTTACAAAAGGGACAGTGGCGTGTTGGGGAGACTGCCTAGCTGTGGTTATACACTAGGAGGAATCTGGATGGAATGGAACAGCACAGGCTTCTGCATGCCTTTAGACAACAGGCCTAAAGTCCCAACATTGCTGCTAAATTCTGTTTTGAACTGGTATCAAACTTTGTGTGAAAGCAGCAATCTTCTATTGATTGATTGATTGATTGAGACAGGGTCTCACTTTGTAGTTCAGGCTGGCCCTGAGCTCACTATGTAGCCCAGGCAAGCCTCGAACTCAGCAGTCCTCCTACCTCTGGCTCCTGAGTGCTGGGCTTACAGGTTTGACCCACCAAACATGGCATTTGTGGTATGTGGTACTGACTGCCAGTGGACAGGAGCCACCATGCCCAGTATTGTGGCATGTGGTACTGATTGCTGGTGGGCGTGAATCACTACACCCAGTATTGTTGTATGTGGTTAATGGGGATCCAACCAGGACCTTGCACTTGTTAGGCAGATGCTAGAACCACTGTGCTAAATCCCTGGCCTGAAAGCAGCAGTCCATGCTACCTGCAATTCCCCAGCAAAAATAGGATTGTCACGGTGATAATAGTTTGAGAAAATGACAGTGTCATGGAAGCTTTAGTATGTTCCGTGATTTTATGAATTTTTGTTGTAGAAAATGTCAAAAGGCAAGGATTTTGATTTTATTGGGAAGTATGCTTACCTGGAAAATAGGTAATGACACAAGCAATGGAAAATACATGAATTGACACAAATTTGGAGGAAGGAGCTGTGACGTATGGAGAGAGTTGTCATCTAACTGGTCTTGTATAAAATACCTTCAACACTGAGAAGAAAGAAAGTTGTAAATCAAGTTTTCACCCTTTCTTTTTCTGAAAGTCTCAACTGTGTAATGTCACAATGGGCTTCCTCTCCTAACCAGAAAGTTAAGTGGCTAAAGGCACCAAGGAGAAGTTAACTTGAACTAACTACTAAAGACCAAGATTCTAAGGACAAATTTCTTAAAAAAAAAAAAAAAGTATTTAGAACATGTACACATTTTCAAGGAATTAATGCTACTCTTTACCTATATCACCACTCTTTCTCTTGTCTGTAGCTATAAAATCAATTAGAGAAACATGAAAACAGAGCGGTGCTCAGCTAATGGTGCATAATTTCGGAGGTGTAGCTCCTTGGTTTTTGTCTTCTTCACACATACGCTTTTTAAAGTGAAAAATCAATTAGGATGACTAGCAAAACACACCACAGACATTCTGCGCGCATCTTTCTGTTTCCTAATGTGTTTTAGAAAGCTTCACAATCATTAACTGAGTCATACTCAGGAAACCTCTCCCATTAAGTGCCTCCTTTTCAGCTTTATAGATGAGGCAATTGGCTTTCACTTAGGAAAATTCATTTATTTTTCTCCCATATTCGGAAGGTAACCTGTGGGTGGGTGGTTATCTCTGCAGGTTAAGGTTTCTCTGGAAGAGATACTCCCAGGTTTAAATAGTCAATAAAATGAAGCGTTGTCAAACACGTTCTTAAAATTTGTGTCCACAGTTTCAAGCTGGATTTCCCTTTCTGTATTGACAGCAATTAGAAATATAATATGACTTTTTATAATTTGGAAAGTGTCAAGTATACAAACAAAAAAATTGTAAAGCAGGGCATATAACCGTTCCAACTCTCTAAATATATATTTACTTATTTCTCTTAGAAGAAGGAAGAATAAAAATTAGGCAGCAAATAAAATGTATCCACTTTTTGTATGCATAATTCTTTTTATACAGCAGATGATTAATTCAATTAGCCATGAAAGTATTTAAAGTATCAGTACTTCAGAGTGACGGAGGGAAGAGATAGGAAAATGATACACAATCTCTCAAAATTTACATTTCTATCGGTGAAAGGTAGGCTAGGAAAAAAAAAAAAAAAAAAAAAAACTTTCCCAGAGTTAGGTTGACTTCTCCTTTACTCAGTAGAGCAAAACTTGAGCTCATCAAACTTTTCTTTTAAAAACCAATTTCTCATTTTGTAATGATGCACTATGCATGATTTCTGGAAAGCATTTTAGAGGCCACGAGTCAGAAAGGTTTTCTGTCCCGTGGGAAATAACCTCAGAAGAAAAAGTTACATCTTCCTTAGCTGCTGGGCTGGTAAATGTCAGGCGAACTTTGTTGTTCTCATTCCGTCTTGCAACACAGGCTCGATTTCTGACAAGCTGTCAGGCCGCCCAAAGGTTTGCATCCCTTCTTCTCAGTAGGTGATGTCTCCCCCAGTGAGAATGGAAACAGAAAATATATGTGAAAACAGGATGGAGAGAACAAGGCAATGAGATAATTAAGATTTTTCTGATCACCTAATCCTTGCTGAAAGAAGAGACCAGCTTCTAAGAAGCGCTGTTTTGAAATGCTTTGCCCTTTGAGTCATAGCATGAGAAGGGAGATTCCTTTATATAATTGTGTAGTGCGATTTTATAAGTTATATGTTTCAGTATACTTTTGGAGGTTTGTTTGCTAACTCCTATCTATATTCCACAGTATAATATATATTTTATGATTTCTGATGCATTTTGAAGTGATGATTGTGAGGCAGACATATAAAAGTTGCTGGTGACCTGATTTGGTAGAATGTTATTTTTTATGACATTTTATTTTATTTATTTAATTATTTTTTTGAGACAGGATCTTGCTTTGTAGTTCAGGCTGGCCCTGAGCTCACTATGTAGCCCAGGCAAGTCTTGAACTCACAACAATTCTCCTGCTTCTGCCTCCAGGGAGCTGGGATTACAGGGTTGTGCCATCGCGCCGGTGAAGACTTTTTAAAAGTATTGTGTCTGTGAAAAAAAAAAAACTGTCTTGAAGATATTGGTTTCATATATTGAAAATATCTGATCTTTCATATATTATTATTTCTTTTGCTTTTTCTGTAGTAACTATTGAGGACTTTGCATGTTCACATACTTTTTCCTTAAACTCCTCTTAGTAAGCTGATGTGTCCTTTTATTCTCTTGCTTGAAGGTTTTTTTCATAACAAAGTTGGAAAATGGATATGTCCATAAAAGTGCAGATGTTGTGTAGTGAGTACTTGAGGCGCACAATAAACGCGTGGGTGGCGAGAAGCGTGGCGAGCTGTCGTTAGGAGGCGGCACCTTGGGCCCTTCGTGAGGGATCTGGGTAAAGATTTCAAAGCATCTGCGTGAGCTCCGGGTCCCTCAGAGGCCTGCAAAGTGGGAAATGTGATTGCTATCATGTTTATTTCTAGCCTTCTCTTTATGCGAGCCTGGCAGTGTCCGGGTAGCCTACAAAGGAGGCATCTCCTTTCTTGTTTTTAGAGATTTAAATGCTTCTGGCAAAAGCAGGGGAAGGAAAAATTGCTCCTTTTAACTCAAAGACACAATAAGAAGCAGAAAAATTTCCGTGTTCATGTGTTTGGGTTGTGTTCCGTGTTGACTTCGTCACTGTGCAGCGTGTGGTTTGGGTGGATACTTTGAGAAGGAGGCTGGGTATTTGGGACACAGCTCTCACCTTGGCTGCTGCCCCAAGGCTTGTTCTTGTGCTGGCACTGGGCGCTGGACCTCAGTCTGCCCAGTGACTTGCTCAGTACATCTTTTTGTGAACACACACATATGCACGTGTGTGCGCTCTCTCTCTCTCTCTCTCTCTCTCTCTCTCTCTCTCTCTCTCCAAAACACTGAAATTAAGACTTACACATATGTCAAGTTGAATAAGTGTGAGAATGTGAGTTTCATGCTCTATGTCACTGTGTATTTTGTGAAAACATAATTTAACGTGTCCTTTACAGTACTGTATTTTTAAAAAGTTTCCTAAGGTGGGGTTACTATGGAGGCCAAGAAGATGTCCTTTCCCACATACGTGTACATATTTCTGTGGACAAATTCACTGAGCAATAATCTATCCACCCAGCCGCTGCTTATTTTTTTTAATACACTGAGTTTATTGGTACATTTTAGGAATACTTTATGATCACGTTCCTCATTAGCATTTGGCTTCACAAAACAGAATGGTTTTCTCAAGTGCAGCGAGTCGTTCTGTACTCGAACAAGGTAGTTCCTAGAAATCTGAAGAGAAAACTTTCACTTCTGGAAAGGCCCCAGAAATGAGGATTGAACAGAGGATGAACAGAAAACGGCAACTCACACTGTGGGACATTGTACTTCTCTCCGTGGACCTTTGAAGACAGTTTTATGGTAGGAAGCTACCTAGTCACGGGCCCCACTGTTGTGAGAGGGAAATAAACAACAGAAAGGCCTCAGAAGTTAGAGCCACCAGCAGATCTCAAGTGTCTGGAGGACAAGGTGGGTCCAGATGGAAACTGCAGCCCGGTTACTGTTGCCGAAGTAACCAAATAGAAAGGAAGTGTCATATGCTGGTACAAATTCTCAATATTGTGTGTGATCATGATGTGTATATATAATGTACCAATAAAGATTCAGATAAGCAACCGAACACATTGGAAACAAAATGAACGTATAGGAAGACCCCAAAGGAACATGCTTAAAGATTAATTATTGTGAGATTAATTATAGATAGAACAAATGGAAAATTATAGACTACCCCCTCAGTATTTAACATCTTCATTGTTTTTTCTGCCCTGAGTTCTTACCATCATTACCACCTAACTGGATAAATAAAATGAATATTTGTATTCGTGTCTGTATTTGTTCTCCATTGGAAACTAAAAGGCCTCTCCACATTCAGCTGCTGATATTGTGAACAAATTGCTTTTCAAATCCCACAGAAAATGCAGAGGAATTTTCTAGCTACAGTGTACCCAGTAGCTCCATTTATAATTTATCAATTTCATTGCATCTCTATGCATAACTGGCCAAAGAGTTAGTACAAGTAAAAATTGTCTTAAAGCTTTGCTGAATATCTGAGCAGTTTTTGATGAGGAATATTGAATAAAAATACAATGTAAAATTTGCAACATGAGTAAACTATAACAAACCCTTTAGGCTATAATGAGAGGTAGAGCTATATATGTTTAAATTTATAATCACAAATAAATCACATATGACAGCAGTAGCTCCTACTTAAACTTTCTTTTTTATGAAAATTCATCAGAAAATTACTATTTTTTTCTGAATATTAGGAAAAACAACTCATGGTGTTGCTCACAAACATATACGGTTCCAAATACTATATGCAAGTTAAAACAACCCAAAGCTTAGCAGTATAACTATATAGTCATTACAAATGATAAATGTTGGTTTAGTCAGTGAATATAACAATCTAAAATTTTTTTTCCTGCTTTCAAGAGACCTCAGATTTTACAATTTATTAAATTGTTCTGGAGTCAAGAATGACCTTTAAAAAAAAATCCCTTCAAGGATTCAAGGATGTCAGGTTCCTGGTAAGAAATTCTAGCCGTGAAACCAGTATTCTACTGATGTCTTCTTGATTCCACTATTTCCATAAAAATTTGTAAAGAGAACCACATGAACTGAATTATAAAAAGTATGTCGTTTTCATTTGTAAAAATAGTTTTAGTGTCCAAGCTTCAGTGCAATATGATTTGATCCTTGGATTCATACCAGACAACCAGGAGTCTTTTCAAGGGGATGATAATAATCAAATCCACAATGTGTTAGTGAATAAGCTACATTTATTTCTTAATAATTTAATGTAGATTTCAGCTTATTATTTATTCTGGTGTTAGTAGATAAATCAGAGATGTATTTAGCAGCAGGTATGAAATCCTATTCTATCTCTTAGTGTCTGAGATATTGAAGTCTAGTAATTCAAGCCTCACTTACTTCATTATTAAAATAAGGATATTAATAGCACCCTTATGAGTTTTGGGGAAAAGTAAATGATCAAAGTGTCCAGTAAGTGATTTTATTAGTTCGCTCATTGAACACGTAATTTTAGTTACTTTCAGATCTTTCTGAACTGTTCTCCAGCACCTAAAGCTATCATTCTGATTTCTTTCCATTTTCCAGGCATAGTATTTAGTGAGGTTCTAT
The DNA here is from genome assembly GCA_004025085.1 of Thryonomys swinderianus. Taxonomy (NCBI): domain Eukaryota; kingdom Metazoa; phylum Chordata; class Mammalia; order Rodentia; family Thryonomyidae; genus Thryonomys; species Thryonomys swinderianus. The sequence goes on from PVIC010000208.1 coordinate 64,589, forward strand.
ACTGAAAACGTTTACTTACTGAATCCTTATCCCTTCAGTCACGTTTCAGTCTATTATTTGCATTAATTGCTGAAATCCATTTTTCTCATTGACCTCCAAATTTATAGGATGACTTTGCTATTTGTTTCCGTGCTCCTTGATGTGTCTGTATTGTAGATTATTTTGCAGTCCACTTCTTTTTGAAATTACCACTATGATTTCTACAATGTTATACTCTCTTGCTTTTTCTTTAAAAGGACTATGTAGCTCAGTAGTGTAAGAGAGCAGATTGTTGTTGTTGTTGTTGTTGTAGTATGTTTCGTTTTGTTTTGTTGAGAAAGGGTCTTGCTTTGTAGTTCGGGCTGGCCTTGAGCTCACTATGTAGCCCAGGCAAGCCTCGAACTCAGCAATCCTATCTCTGCTGGGATTACAGGCGTGAGCCACCACGCCCAGTTGTTGTTTTCATAATACTGGTGATCAAACTCAGGCCCTTGTGCTTCCAACATGGTGAGGTACCACTTGAGCTAAATCCCAGGCCTGAGCACAGATTTTTTTGAACCAAACAACTTCATTCCAGTTCCTAGGTTCAAATTTCTCTACTCATGTGACCTCAGGGAAGCTACATAGTCTCTGTCCTTGTTCTCCCAGTGAAGGTCATATAACTGCACCATACACTTGCTAGGAGGCTGAGTGGAGTTAAGGCTGCGAAGTGTTGAGAATAGTGACTGTCACAGAGTGCTCGCTTTTGTCTTTTATTTTTTAATTTGTTTGATTGGTACATTGTATATACACATCATGATGCACTCAGTATTGGGAATTTGTACCAGTATATGACACAATCTAATTCTCACTTTTTCCCATTCCCTACCCACCCTGCAATGCTCACCCCCTAAGTACCTAAGCTTTGTTTCTGTTTCTATATCTCCATCATATTTTTTCTTTACCCCTCATTGCTCACTCCTCCACCACATTTCCCTTTGAGTATTTTCTTTAATATCATAAATTTATCTTCAGTCTGGTCTTTTCCTCCTGTCCCACCGTCTACTTTTGGTCTCTTCTTTGGATATATCGCATCATTTCAGTTATTGAACCCCTATTTTGTATTTTTGAACTCGTATAACTTAATAGTAACTTTTTCTGTGTACAAATTTTAATTTTACTTTTTTATGTGTAGAAGTCTTTATTTTCAATTTTGTATTAGCCCATGTATGGAGTACACAGAGTTTTTCTTCCTTGTGTAGAGTTGGTGCATGTACATAATGCATTCTAATTCTTTTTGTTGTTGTTGTTATTATTTCTTTTCCTCTGCCCCTCTCCTCTCCACACATCTCTTTATCCTCTGGCTTCTTTCGGTCCATGTTCACAGTACATAGTATTTACATGCCTTGTACAGAGGTGATACAAATACAGGATCCATCTTGAATCCTTTTTCCAGCCATTTTTTCACTCTCTCTGCATCTGTTGATTTTCTTCCCCTTTTAGGAAGATCTATCTCCCTACTTTCTATGATTTGTCTGTTATTTGTTCTTTATACTTCAGATTCTTATTTAAGAGAAACTACACAATGTTTAAGTTGGTGTTTCTGCTTTACTTCACTTAACATTTGATCTCAAGCACCATCCAGTCTAGTACAAATGACACAGTTTATTTTTCTTTGTGGCTGAGTTGTACTCCATTATGGTTAATATGACATTTTTGTATCTATTCATCTACTGATGAATGAATGGGATACTTTCAAGATATAGCTATTTTGACTCTTTCTGAGATAAAGTGGAATCTAAATTTTGTTTTAATTTGAATTTCTCTAAAAGCCAGTGATGTTGAGCCTTTCTTTATGTTATTTTTTTTTTCCATTTGTACTTTTTCTTCTGGGAAGTATCTATATATTTCACTTGTACATTTTTTATTGGGTCTTTTATTTTGAGTAATCTAACTTTTGTTTTAGTTCTTTATATATGTTAAATGTGAGTTCTTTGAAGAGTAGCTAGCAAAGGATTTTTTCCTGTTCTGTAAGTTGTCTTTTTACTCTGTTGGTTTTCCCAGACTTCTTAATTTCATATTACCCCAGAAGGTTCTCAATTTCATATGATCACATTTGTTAATTCTCATAACTATGTCATGTATAACCAGAGTAGCATTATGTCTATTTAGTTTTTCTTTTTAAGTTTTATTTCTAAGTAACATTATTATTGAATAGATTTGTGGTAATAATGTGATATTTTGATATATGCATACATTGTGTAATAATTAAATTAGCAGACTTAATATTCACCACCCCAAATATTTGTCTCTTTGTGGTAAAGCACTCATAATCCTCTTTTACTTATGTTGAAATATATGGTACATAGTTATTCTTGATTATAGTTTTGTTGTTTTCATCAAATCCTAAGAACTCTCTGCTTTTAATTTTGATATCAGTGTCAAACACTTAGAGTTTTTTATAAATTTAGGAATTCAACCCTACTCTGCTTTTTTAAAAGCTAGAATGTTTCAATAAATAAACTTTTTGTAAACTTGTTACATCTACTTCTATCCCCTTTTACTCATAGACCAAACATCCTGAAGCATATTTCAGAACTCTGAAAATAGACTCAGGTTGGAAACACAAAAGGCAGGCCTAGAGTTGCCAAGAATAAAGTAACTTCAGTAAGACTCTGAAGTGAGTTGGTGTGAATCCATCTAAGAATACAGCAAACCACATGAAGACATAAAACCTGGAAACTGGGAAGTAGAAAAAGCTGAGTCTTTGTTGTCAGCTTTTGATTAAACCTGTGTCTGCGATCAAGCTGACACCCTGACCTAGCTGAGCATGGTGCTCCAGAGGACGGCTTCTGCTTTAATCCATAGCATTTTAAAAAAAATTGAATTCTTTATTGGTACAATTTATATACATCTCATAATCACATATAACATTGGGGAATTTGTACCAGTATATGAGACAAGTTAATTCTCATTTTTACCCATATTCCGACCCACCCATACCTCCCCACCCCCTTTATACATACTCTTATTTTCTTTCTGAATCATATTTATTCCTTCCCCTCATTACATTCCCACACCAAATTTCCTATGGAAATTTCCCATTCTATAAAAACTGTCATACTTTCTAGAGCTCATTTGCATCTCCAGGTGTTCATGTCAAAGAGAAGATCCGATATTTGCCTATCTGTGATCTATTTATTTCACTTAATGTAGTTTCTTAATCACTCTCCACTTGCTGGGATAAAATGTCCAACATCCATAATTGACAGGGGTAGGTTTATTGGAGCTGCATTATGTTCCTTCTCTCTTCCCAAGCAAGATTTAATAGATATAAATAGAGAGGAAAAGAGTGATAAATTTGTTATCATCACACTGCACTGGAGCCACAGCAAGGCTGTAGTTTTTGACAAACAACAAACTTTACAAGTGAGCTAGAAAATAAAATATCTGGCAAGAAATGTGAATATAAAAATCAGATATGACAGTAATAAATGACTTATGACACTCTAAAAAGCAAAAATTTTTACTCAGGCAATCATATCAATAAATTATTTATAAGAAATTAATTAAATCCAGAAAAAATCTCAATGAATTAATTCAGTATTGACCTGGAAAAGTAAAAACTATTACACACTGTTAATAAAAATATAAATTGATACAAACTCTTTCAAGGCATATTACAGAACATGAATCAAACTAATATCTTTTAGTAGAACAATTATAATTTAACTAGCAGATCCATTTAGAAATTTGTGTGAAGACATATGTACAAGAGTGTTAATTTATACTTATGTATCCAAGCAAGATTTTTAAACCATTTAAAGGCCTAATATTGGAGTCAATTCTATAAATCACAGGAGTTTTTAAAATCAAAGTAGGTTGACAAGATAATGATATAAATTTATATATTTGCTCTGGATTAAAAAGTACTCCATGATATAGCAATTGTAAACAGTAAGGTATAAAATGCTAAATATAGTCCAGTGGTTAGAAATAAGGAAGGAGTAGGAAGAAAAAAAGGAGGTAGGAAGAGAAATACTCTGCTGATTAGTACACCAAAATTACAGTTCCTGTAAAGAGCTGACAGAAATTGGAAAGAGAATTGTGTGTCAGAATTGTCAGGGAGATTCCTTAATTTTCATATGAATATATAAGTAAATACAAATAAAACAAAATAAACTCATAATATTTTTTGAGAAACAGTAAGTGAATTCTCTAATAGAATGTCAATATAATTCTGCTCCCAGATATCTACGTAAATCTTAGTCTATAAAATGAAATATGCACTATGTACAATACATATATATGAATACATATAAATATGCTAATGCATATGTGGTTTAAAATATGAATATAGTACAGTACAGCACAAGTGAATTAGTAGTGGTTAAATAACTATAATGTTTTTATATGAAATAATTTTATTCTGAAGTTATTTCAGACAATACTGACATGAAAAATGTTCATGGTACATATTTAATGTAAAAGGCATAAAGGCAATTTTTATATAAAATAATTCCAATTATTTATGTATAAAATAATAAAACAATAAACTTTATGACTAGTTTGTTGAAATATATATGATTTTTCTTTAACTTTTCTAGACTTTTCCTTTAACTTTTCTAGACTTTTCATATTTTTGACACATGAGAACAAGAGTACATTAAACTAAATTTAAGAAAACATCACCTTAAATCAAAATGTTGAAGTAATCAATTGAAAACCCTAAGTTAGAACACCTGATTTCTTAATATTTAGTTCATTTCTTACAACTGTCTCATGGAAATGATCATACAAAAACCCACATTTGATCACACAAAAACCCATATGTGCTTATAAATAATATTTTTGGAAACACTGAAAAGTTGGCCCATGAAAAACAAGAACTTTTGGTACTTTATTTTGAAAATAATGGCACTGGTACGGTGTTCAAACTACCAAGTCAGAGTCTCTAGAGGTGAGTTTAATTATGGACAGTAAAAGGCATTAGTATTAGATGAATATGAAAGAGATTGCAAATGAAGCCATCTAAAGTTATATTCAAAGTCCAAATAGGAAGGAAGAATAAAAGGAAGGAAGGAAGGGGGGGGGTGGTGAAGGAAGGCAGAAAACAAAGAAGAGGAAAGGTTATTTGCTACTTTTATTTTATGTATTTCTACATTTTCTGTTTTCTATAACGTACATGTATTAATTTGCAGATCACAAAAATAGTTTTAAAGAGCTCATTCGTTATCATATTTTAATATTGATATACTTTCCCCTCTTCTGAGTTCCAATCTCAGATTAAAGAGACTTGGTGAAATTCCCTGTCAGCGTGGTAAGATAGGTAAGTCGGGCTCCGGTTCTGTCAGGCAGCGGACTTCTTTCTCCTCTGTCGTCCCAGTAGTGAGACTTCCTCTGAGTGCCGTGCGCCTCCCAGATCCCAGAGAGGGCCGTCCGGTGACCGGCTACGGGGCTCCACCTCAGGTTCCTGCTTAACGATCCAGCCTTCAGGACAAAATGAAATGCAATATACTCACTTTACCACATTTGGTCCATTGCTTCACTTATTCTGTCTCTAACTTGAGAACAATTATCACGTCCTCCCCATAAAGCTGTTATTAATAACAGAATGAATGCAAATAAAGTGCTAACAATAGTTCTTGCCCCCCCCCAATTCAATAAACTCGATAAACATTATCCTCCTTTTTTCTTCTTTCTTCCAATATATTTTTCATTTTTATTTCTTCTTCTTTTCCATGAAATCTACTCATCTCATGCATCATTACTTTAAGGATTTATTGGGCTCCAGTGACATAAAGAAGAAGCATTTATCACTCGACACATTACGTTTTTATTACATCGTGTGGGAATTTGATGGACTAATATGCTGGCTGCCTAAGAAGTGGCAAAATTAAGGAATTAGAATTAGGCATATAAATTTACATCTCATTGTAGGATGGCCAAAAAGATTATGTACTACAGACTTGCAGCGTATTTTAAAACAAACCATTTTATACATGGCTATTAACTATACTTGTTTACTCCTACTGATTTTGACACCAGCCCTATAGCTCCATTTAAATACCACTACTGAAAATAATAAATACTATGATATATTGATCCCCGAGTGACAGGCTGAAGAGTGGTCCTCTGAGATATCTACATTTTAATACTTGGAATAAGTGAATATCCTAACTTATATGAATGACTTAGTAGATATGATTGAAGAACGCTGAGTTTGGAAAATTATTCTGGGTTTACAGTTCTGCTGTAATTGGAAGAGGTTTTATGGGAGAGAGAAAAGAAAAGAGATCTTGGACAGAGAGACAGAGAGAGAGAGACACACACAGACAGACAGACAGACAGAGGAGAGAGAGACAGAGACAGACAGAGAGAGAGAGAGAGAGAGAGAGAGAGAGAGAGAGAGAGAGAGAGAGAAAGAGATTGGAAAATGTATTCTGCTGCCAGTGGCTTTGACGGTAGAGGAGGGCACTGTGAATCAATAAGTGGAAGGTCTGTGTCTCTGTGCTGCAGGAAAGTCAAAGGAAAGGGCGCCTTGTCAGAGCCTCTAGAAGAGAGCAACCCTGCTCACACCCTGATTTTAGCCCCTCCACTTATATCAGACTTCTGACCTCTGGAACTGCTGAATGGATTTATGTTGTTTTAAAACACTGATTCTGTGGTAATTTGTTATAATAGCAAGAGGGCCTGGTAAAACCATGGATTATATGCTGTAATATTTGGACTGTGAGCTTGATGTGTGTAATTTCAACACTCAACAATCTGAGATCATTGGGCTCTAGAAGCAGGGTTTGTGATTTACATACTTTTGTGGTATGTACCTTTGTGGTTAGAAAGTACACACCCTAAGTTCTAAACAGCAGGACACAGAAGCCCTGATTATTTGATTTTAGATCTCCAGTAGATTGTCACATCCCATATTCTTCATGCAAAAATATGGTACTTATTTTTTCCATGGGGATTTTAATGTAAGGCTGAATAAATTATATTCAAACACATTTGACATCCTCGTTATTCCTTAATATTTAGCCTAACAAAATAAAATGACCAATGTACTTTAATAACACAGGTAAAGAAATAGTGACATCATCTAAATTGAAAGATGTCATATTTCAACAAAACAGACAGATGAAAAATAAAACACAACACCAAAAACTCATCTATGTGAAAGATACATCCATAGGATTAGTCTGAAGAAAGAAATATCTATAAATGTTGCAGGATTTCATTATGAAATCTGTAGACTGTTGTTATGTCATGAATATATACATCTTTTAGATTTTCCTTTTGACACATGCAGATAAAGAAGTTCCTGGTGTGACTGCATTTATTGGGAAGTTGATGGCTGGGTGTTAAAATGTGAAAAGTGACAGTGATTCTAAAAGATGGGAAATACCTTTAAGAATGGTGATGACAGAAGATAGTGTGACTGTTGAATATGGATTTGGTAGGCAGAGCCTTTATTTTTCTATCTTATCTTTGACAATAGCATCACATCCTCAAAATGATACCTATAAGGAAAGGCTAAACTTTGTTTGATCAAATAGTTACATGTCAAATGATTTTTTTCCTGCAGCATCTCAGTTTTGCATTAATTTTGAAAAAATGGACATCAGCATTCATAATTTCAGTACATAGAAGGGTATGATTTTTGAAAATGGTCATAGGTGTAGGATTTTGCAATCACATGTACTGGCATGCAGGAAACTAAGGCCTGAAAGAGAAGGGAAACAGTGATACAGTTTTGCAAGCATGTGGTGAGTACATCTTTACATTTATTTAAAACTTATCTGCAAAGGGCATCTAAAACAAAGAAAGATCTATGAGAATTTTATTACCTAATAGTTGTGAGATTTTGAAAGAATATTTATAGGCTTGCTAAGTATATTTCAATAGTTTTGCTCTAGGTAAATGCAGGTAAATTTATCATGAGAAGGGATTTTGGTGTTTGGATACTAGATTTATGGAGGATGAGCCCACAGAATATTTATAAGACTTCTTTAAAAATGAAGCACTGAAAGGCTGGAGATTTAGCTCAGTGGTTTCAGCATCTGCCTTGCAAGTGCAAGGTCCTGAGTTCAATCCATAGTAACTACATACAACAGTACCGGGTGTGGTGACTCATGCCCACCAGCAATCAGAACCGCACACCACAGTGCCAGGCTTGGTGGCTTACACCTGAAATCCCAGCACTCAGGAGGCAGAGGCAGGAGGATTGCTGAGAGTTTGAGGCTTGCATGGGCTATGTAATGAGCTCAGGGCCAGCTTGAAGTACAAAGGGACACCCTGTTAAGAAAAAAACAAGAACCAAAAAACCCCCAAAAGAATGAAGCACTGATAGCTATGTGAACTCTGGGCAGGGATGTGCTAGGGAGACAGGAAGTACCAAGCATATGGACACCCAGCCCCACCATGTTTGGGCGTAGCATTCTTGGTTTAATTTATTTCCACGTATGATTGTTTTCCAAGGAAGGGGATTTTTTGTTATTTACTGTTTATTTTACATGGGGAGCTGTATTTTAAGGTCTCAGTGGGGTTACCTGACATAGGCAACTACAAATTCTTCTGTCCTGGAAATATTACTTTCCCTCTAATAGTCCCAATAACTGCATTTGCTACAGACCATGAATGAGAGAACAACTGTGAGAGACCTTCTCTGCATTACATCTCACTCTGATAAAAACTTTTGAGCATAGATATTATTGCATTCCCATCTCAGGGTTATTTAAACTTATTATTTTCTGTGTAATAAGTTTATAGGTTAGAATTCAGGCAGCACATTTTCATTCAGCAGTTTTAATTCGAAGTAAGAATATAAGCATCCATGAAAAAAAAAAACCTGCATTTGTGACTTGAGTTTATCAAATAGCAAACAGTACAAAACTAAATAAAAGGACCTAGAGCAGATACTGCAGCTGGAACTCCGGGGCAGTGAGGATGGTCACCCTTCCTCACAGCGGGTCGGGTCGGGTTGCTCCCTCTCCTGGGGACAGGCTCGCCTGTGTGTTCAGGCTGCGGCACCCAGGGGCACCCGAGGTCTCGTGGTGCTGCTACAGTATTCTTCAACCTGTGACGCCCCCCCCCCCCCAACACACATGGGAGGTACTGGCTTTCGAGGCCCAAATCTAGGGAAATGTAAAGTACGCCGGTCAGGAATTACCTGCCGGGTTCCTTTCTGTGCCCACAGCTGGGATTTGTTTCCTCTGGGGCTGACAGCGTGGTGACCTCGGGCCTGTTCCATCAGTTTAGACTCCGCGGCCCCAGCTCTGCCTTCTCAGAAGCCCTAGGCCAAGATTAACCATTGTCGGAGCCTCGGTTTCCCTCTATTTTAATTTAAGCACACTCTGTGAATGTGCAGCACAACATGATAAATATAGAGAAGCAAAGTCACTTTTCCTGGAGAGCATTTCCTGTTCTTGGCACTTACTTCTTTCCCACACATACTGACGAGGTTAGCTTTCTTGCTTTGTCTCCAGCAAGTATCATTTTAAGCATATTTCTTGCAGCTTTTACTCCCTCAAAAACCCTGACTCTGTTTCCTCTGCTTTGTCTCATTAGAAACCCGTATCCTCTTTGTATTTATATTTTTTTCTGTGGTATTATATTATTTCTTTGTAAAACCACTGGCTCAGAATGGCTCCCTTCTGAAAAAAGTGAAGCAATCAAAGTATATGACTCAGGGGATATTTTAAAAGATTAAATCACTTAATACATATAAAGTGTTCTTCAAACGCTTAATAAATCTTAACTATTATTATTATTTTTACTTCATGATTAAGGACCTATTCTCGCCACCTAATTAATGGCAACATTAGGATTTCAGTATATTAATATTCACTCTAATTCCCTTCAGGTGGAAACTAATGTCCTTTTATGCATTAATTTGCCACAAAACAAAAAGATGGGACAAAATGAACTGTGCAGCATTTGCCAACAAAACATCTACACTTAAACACCTTGATTGTAAAACAGTAAAAAGGAAACAAAAAGCTAAAATAATAAAAATAAAATATGCACCTAATAGCATTTCAGCTGCTTAGTAGCTGGAATAGAGTGCTGTTAATGAGAATTTTTATTTAGAAACAATAGTTGTGTTTTTCTTTTTGTTCTGAATCTTGCTTCTTTAGTCTGTTTCAAGTTCGATGTAACCTGCACGCGTCCACTGTCATCTCAGACAAGTTCCTTGATTTCTGGAACTGTACACCCTTTGATAGAAAATGATGACCTTGGAGAGAGACCTTTATTCAGTAAGCACTTAATAATAAACTTTCCTGAGTGCTTTACATGGATTAGCTTGTGTAGTTCTCAGGGAAAGGAGGACACAGGTCTCAACACTAGATGCGTGCTAGACTTATAAAGAGATTATTCTTGTCGAAGAAGAGAAACCATCTCATGTTGGGTATGAGGTGACACCAGGAGACATGCTAAGCATCTCCAAGGTGACTCCAATATGCAGAGCAAAGTGAGAAACACAAAATAGCACCAAATGGGCCGGAGATTTAGCTCAGTGGTTCCGCTGCCTGCCTCGCAAGCGCAAGGTCCTGAGTTCGATCCCCGGTAACCACATACAATGCTGGGCATGGTGACTCACACCCACCAGCAATCAGTACCACATACCACAGTGCTGGGCATGGAGGCTCACACGTGTCATCCCAGAACTGGGGAGGCAGAAGGATTGCTGAGTTAGAGGCTTGCCTGGGCTACATAGTGAGTGAGCTCAGGGCCAGCCTGAACTACAAAGTACACCAAATGCAGTTAACATCCTACTTGTAGCGGCTGCCCATTTCCCTGATTACTCATCCCTCTCTGTCTTCAAAGCCAGAATGGTCAAGTCTTTCCTACGTGGTTTCACTAGGACACTGACATGTCTGCCTTTAAGAAATCCCACTGAGTGCCGGGCGTGGCGGCTCATGCCTGTGGTCCCAGCACTCGGGAGGCAGAGACAGGAGGATTACTGAGTTCGAGGCTTGCCTGGGCTACATAGTGAGTGAGCTCAGGGCCAGCCTGAACTACAAAGTGAGACCCTGTCTCAAAAAAAAAAAAAAAAAAAAAGAAAAAATCCCACCGATTCAGCATTCTCTCCCTGCTTTAAGGACAGAGCATAGTAGGTATAAATCTCTCACTTCGTAACACAGTCACAGGTTCTTGAGGTTAAAACACAGAAGTTTGGAGGAATCGTCATTCTGCCAACACCATCACCTTTGAGACTTTCCTCTTTTTGTCCAGGTGTTTTCATGCCAGTGTTATCAGGACATAGTTCTCTTCCTTTTGTCTCCTTTCTCTTTTGACATTTTTATCACTGAAAACCTCAAATACCATTTATACATTAAAGAGCCTTAAATTTGTGCTTTTAGCCCAGAGGAATGGTTTGCACATCCAAACTAGATATCCATGTTTTTGACATCTCTATTAGATTTTCTTATATATTTTAAAATATTTAAATATACTGGTACATTTTAGGTATACATTATGATTACATTTCTCATTGAGCATCTGTGTCTGTATGTGATATATCTTGATTCTTATTTTTCCATTCCCTTGCCGTCCCTTCAACCCCTCCATCTTTCCTTTTTTACAAAGACTTTGTTTCCCTTTTTTTCCTTCTTAGATGCTGATATTTTTAACTCATGAATCCCAAGCAGGAGTCTTGAGGTGCCCCCTTCCACAATGCACAGGATGGAAGTTCCATCCTTTTGGTTTGTTTTGGCCGAACACGCCACAGGCATCACTCAGGCTTATATTTCTATTTCACTGTCTATTCACTCTATCAAAGCACCCTATTGCCAACGTCTTCAACACACAGGTACAACTTATAGAACCTACTGGTAGGTAACATTTTTCTAATCAGTAAGCACCTCTGATTACACAATACATTTAAGGAAATATAATTTACATATCCCATGATTCACACTTTCAAAGTGTACAATCAACTTTTAGTTCATTCACAGGATTGTGCAGTCTTCACCACATCAACATTCAGAACATTTTCATTGGGCAAAATAAACTCTTATTGCAACCGATAGCCATTTTATATAGCCCGCTACACTCACCTCCTCCCAACCCCAGGCAATCACTTATCTACTTTGAGTCTTCTATATTTCTGTGACCTGGAATTGTATAAATGTATTTCCCCTGTCTAATGTAATTACATTTAATTTGATCAATGCCTTCCTCATCTGTCCCACCTCTTTAGCCACTCCGGGTTCTGCTGAACAGTGTCACACCCTGTGCTCCTGAGAGATCAGTCTTTCAAGACTCCAAGTATGAGTGAGATCATAGTATTTATTATGGTACCTCTTAGATTTTGAGTTGAAGTTTAAAACCTGTACATGGCATAAAAAAAGGAAAGGGAAAAGAGAAAATGAGGAAAGAAGGAAAAACGGGAAAAATTTTTTTGCAAATAAGGAGGGAGAAAGATATTAAAGGGAGGTGAGGGGAAGGGAAAAATACGAATCAAGATATGCCATGTACAGGTACAAATCTGCTATGATGTGACCATAATGTTTATCTAAAATTTATCAGTAAACAACTAAAAATTCTTCTAGATGAATTTCACAGGAAAAATTTATCTAAATCCCCAAATCTAATTCAATTGAATCTTTTTCAAAATTTAAAATTATTAACAAACATTCTAATACCTTACATGGAAATTTTTATAAAATGATGTGTGAGAAAATCTTGAATACATTCCAAACAGAATTTGGAACATATCCAAATCACATGGAAGAACGTCAAGAGTTCTAACAAAGGAAATAAAATCCCTGGAACTTTTCGAAAATGTACTATAACATGAAAAATACTAACAAAACAAATTTTTGTCAATATTCATTTTAAAATTTTGACTAAAATATTTTCTATTATGACATTTCATTACTTGTACACAGCCTCTTATTATGTTTTAGAAATTGTGTTTTGCACTACAATGCAGTGTTAATATTTTAAAATAATTGAGAAGTGGAAGCAGAAAGCCTAGGTTTTGAGTGGGTTGCTTACAGGAAGACGCTACATATATATTCAGCATCTGACCACTTAGTAGCAAATCCGCTGCTCTAGTCCTGTTATAGCCAGTTACTCCTGAGGAAGACTGCAGGTACCTTCATTGGAAGAACGTTCTGTCTACTGGATACAACAAACATGTAGAGTTTTCTCAGCCTGTAGTAATGATTAGTAAATACTTGTGAGGTGACAGACTGAATTGAAAATGACTTTGCCCAAGATTTCACAGTCTGAGTAATGCTGTGTCGGAGTACAGGCTGTCTGATTTCTGTGTCTGTCGCTGTGTCTTAAACTTTCTTCTTCCTATGTATCCACACACATGTATATTCATGTATGTCTATATAATTAACACAACAATTTTAATAGAAAATGTCATAATATTTTATTAGAAAATCCAAAACAAAATTTAATATATGAAATATTTTAGGGTGGCAAAAGAAAGTCTCTCATAATAGAAGGCCATTTTAGCTCCGATAGATAAAGGTATTGAGATAACATCTGTATCACTGGTCATTGCTTTTATTCAGTGCTCAAGAACTGGAAAAAGAACTTTAATTTTCAAATAACTATATATATATATATATATATATATATATATATATATATAGAATAAAAACTTAAAACATATTTTAAGGAAAAATGTTGGAGATTTTGCATTCTGAACACGATTTTGGTTGTGTTTCTTGTCCTGTCCTCGAACAAATTTCACTCTTTTCTGAGTAATTCAGAGGAGGGTTGTGTGGAGGGGAATCTATAAGATGTATTTTACAAAATGTCTGGAACATAATAGGAGTTCAATAATTTGTATTTCCCTAAGCCCACTTGAAAAGTTTCATAATATGTTGAAATTGATCCTTTGTCTTGATTGATCTTCTATTCCTTATTACAAGCACAATAGCAGTAAATGTGTTCTAAAAATTTAACTGTTACAAAATAATCATAAAAAAGAATAATTTTCTTGGCCGATCAAAAAGTATCCCTGGTTTTTTTTTTTTTTTTTGGTGGGATATTTGTTGCTTACCATTTTCTCTCAACCTTCCAGAACTTTCTGCTTTTTCACTATCACCTTTTCTCATCTTTTTATTATTTCTCTTCTTCAGCATATCGAATTTGACACTTTATAGACATGACCATGCAGCCAAAGACTTTCAACAGGATAACTAACTGAAACATTTTTTTCCACTTAAAGCCATCATTTTCTTTCCTTCTATTGTCAAAAGTCAATTTACCCAACCTGCTCTCTTTAGTTGCATTTCCTTTGTCTCTTTGCCAGCCAAACTCTGGTTTTCTTCTTCTTTTATTTTGGCTTCCTTTGCCTTTTCCTACTTCTTATAAAATAACTGAATACTTGAAGACTAAGCTATCACTAAATTGGAGATGGTATTTGTTTATATATAATACAATTTATTAAGTATTTGGTTAAAGTTCAAATATGAAAAACTAAATTATATTGCATATTAAAAGAAAATTCTAGAAACAAAGAATCATTTCCCTAAAGTATTCATTTTATAAACTTAGAAGACAATATCTGTAAAACATCTCTAAACTACATATAATGCACATGGATATTCTATATGTGTGTGTATGTATGTATATGTACATATGTACATGTATATACTTAGCCTAACACAGTTGGTAAAAATTAGTCAATATAGAAAATCATGCTTAGCTCTTCAAAAATTTTTTTTTTGTTTTTTTGAGACAGGGTCTCGTTTTGTAGTTCAGGCTGGCTCTGAGCTCACTGTGTAGCCCTGGCAAGCCTTGAACTCAGCAATCCTCCTGTCTCTGCCTCCCGAGTGTTGGGATTACAGGCGTGAGCCACCACACCCGGCTCTTCAAAATTTTTATACTATATTGTGAGATTTAAAACAGAAAAGGGTAATTTTTGAAAGGAAAGATTTTGAAAATATTGCTGTCAGCAATAAAAAATGATAGGTGGCTCTCTCAAGCAAAACTTTTAACTACAAATGGAAAAGTCTTCTGCTAAAGCAGAGAGGCTTTTGGCTTCTCCTGTAACAAATGAAGATTCCCCAAATTATACATGAAAAAATAAAAACTAAAGGAACATTGAGGAGGATTTGTATAAAAATGCATCATTCCAATATAGCCAAGAAGATCAGTTATATTTTCCTGCTTTAATAACTTTGGGGAAAATCCATGGAATGCATTGTGTGTACAAATTCATACTTTTTACTAATGTCTTTCAGTGAAGAGGTTAAGAGAATGTAAATGGGTAAACTACTTGAGATACAAGTGAGTTTAATTAAAAGCAAAGAAATTAGGCCTTCTTTGAAGACTGAACATTGCCTACATATATATTTATTCAATCAATGTCTTTTAACTGGATTAATTAAGGAATTTTCCTTGTTAATCAGTTACCCAGGCATATTTTAAGAATTGTGAATTATCTCTACATTTTTGCTTGTAATTAAAATTCAACATGTGTTTAGAAATGTTTCACTTTGGACTGATATTAATATTTCCCTTCCTAGCAAATAATGGTGCTAAATGGAGAGAAAGAAAATTAAGATTTCATAAATATTTTAGGCTTAAGAATGTTAGAAGTTGCCAGGCGTGGTGGCTCACACCTGTAATCCCAGCACTCGGGAGGCAGAGACAAGAGGATCACTGAGTTCGAGGCTTGCCTGGACTACATAGTGAGCTCAGGAGCAGCCTGAATTACAAAGTGACACCCTGTCTCAAAAAAAAAAAAAAAACAAGAATGTTAAAAGTCATCACAGAAAGGCTGTTTCATTTATTTATCCCACAGGTATATGTTGAACACCTATTATGTCCCAAACACTATGTCAATGGATAACATACAAAGCTGTAAATACTAGGATTCACTATGAAAGAATCCTAGATATAGAGAGCAAGAACTCTGTAGTAAATCAATTTATTGTGATGAATATAATAATATAATAAGTAAGTTTGTGAAATCTTGTAGTTTTAGACTCTATGATATTAAGTCTGTATGATTTCATTATGCTTTTAAAGAGGAGGTAATTGTAGGCTTGAGACTTGATAGTTGAGTAGGAAGTTTTAGAGGAGAGAGAAAACTCATATTAAAAGGACAGTATGATCATGATGTGTATATACAATGTACCAATAAAGAAATGGAGCAAAGAAAAAAAAAGGGCGGAGAAGACTAACCAATAAAAAGCTCGTATCTTAAAATGGAAGATAGGAGAAAAGTGAAATTACACAAGTAGACACTGGGTCATATTATTGAAAATATTTGAATTTAGAGCTGAGATCTTGTTTTCCTTTATTTAGCCAGAGATTCTAATAAGTTAAAAGCAGAATTATAAAATCTACAAATGGGAAGCTATTCATATAAACTGTGAAAAGCAGAATTATAAAATCTACAAATGGGAAGCTATTCATATAAACTGTGATAGTATTTTGTTTAAGTATATCTGTTTTTCTTGTTCAAATTTTGTTTTTAGTAGAAAATATATGCATTATCAAAATGTAAGTGTATTGTGAATAAAAATAAGAATGAACATAGGTATTAAATACATGAAGGGGGATAGATTATAGGTGCTATTAATAATTTTGGAAGGTATCTTCACTGTGGTTACATAGAATTTTTGCTTGATGAACATGTCCTTTCATTAAGTCCAAGAGCATTGTTTCCTGGTATATGTCAAGTGTCTCAAGAAATGGAATCAACTTTTCAGTAATAAGCTAGATATTAAAAAGAAAAAAAAAGAAAAAAGAAAGGCTGTTTCATTTATTTATCCCACAGGTATATGTTGAATACCTATTATGTCCCAAACACTATGTCAATGGATAACATACAAAGCTGTAAATACTAGGATTCACTATGAAAGAATCCTAGATATAGAGAGCAAGAACTGTGTAGTAAATCAATTTATTGTGATGAATATAATAAAATCCAATGAGGGTATTTTCATTAGGAACCTATATGCTACTCAAAAATACTTCCTAATCTCAAAATTCTTTTATAATTTTGGGAGAGAGATAGTTCCATGAAAGGAGGTTATAAACACTGCAGCAAAATTAGTTTTCATTACTTTACATGTATTCTTTACCAAGATGCTAATATTTATACTGATGATCAAACTTATTCCTAATGTTTGCCTGCAGTTTCTAATATCTTTTATAATCTACTCTCAAGAGAAAGATATTTTTCATTATTATGAATAGTTTAATACATATTCTGTGAGCACAAAAAGGAATTCCCAAAGAGAAGTTATCAAAATATTTTGAGTAATACCATGTCTATTAGAATACACGAACAGCCTGATTAAATGAACACCTCAAAACAGAAAAGAGTAAATGTGCAAATATTGGCATGGTTATTAAGATTCATCAATTGTATTTCATCTGAGTTATACATTTTTAAGTAAATAGAGAACAGATCAACTCAGTAATATTTGTTTCAAATACTTTACTTGAAAATAATCTATTGTGAGGTTGCTTTAATATAAAAATTAAATCCTACTTGTATGAAGTTACATGTGGCTTTATACAATGTTATATTTCCTGATCAATAATGTGTTAAATTTAAATGTTAGGAGATGTGTTTCATCCAGATTTTGAAGGTGACTCATTTTACACTCAACATGTACCAAAATCAGTAGTTTCCTGGGATATTAGTGAAAATTAAACTAATGAAATTGCAGGTGATAAATGAGTTGGTATTATGTCAATTACTGCACATTTCTGCAATAATAGAATCAGAGTGCTGATATAATTTGAAACATCAAAGAGCTCTTGCAATCTTACTACAAAATTGATTTTATAACAAAGATAATTTTCAATGATAAAACCAGTCTTTCTATGAGAAGTAAGTTGTCTTAGAAGAACTAAAATTGCTTTTTTTATTTTGAGACAGGGTCTCACTTTGTAGTTTAAGCTGGCTCTGAGCTCACTATGTAGCCCAGGCAAGCCTTGAACCCAGCAATCCTCCTGCCTCTGCCTCCCTAGTGCTGGGATTTCAGGCGTGAGCCACCACACCTGGCACCACACCTATGGTATGTGATACTGACTCGTGGTCGTGAGTCACCATGCCTGATGTTGTATGTGGTTCCTGGGATCAAACCAGGGCCCTTGTGATTGCTAGGTAGGTGCTGGAACCACTGAGCTAAATCTCTAGCCCCAAATTGCTTACTTTTAAAAAAAATGTAAATCTTTATTGGTACATTATATATGCACATTGTGATATCACACAATACTGATAATTTGTATCAGCATATGAGACAATTTAGTTCTCATTTTCCCCATTCCTCTACCCACCCTACAACCTCCCTCCCCTATATACATAAGCTTTGTTTCCCTTTTTAAAATTACCATCATATTTTTTCTTTCCCTTGTTATTTATCCCTACATCCCATTTCCCTTTTTAATATTTTCTATTTCATAATATCTATCATATATTCTAGGGCTCATTTACCTCTTCAGTTTCTCATACCAGAGAAAAGATACAATATTTACACATGTGACCTATTTATTTCACTTAAGAGTACTGTTTACTTTTTAATTGTATCAAATTCCAGAATTCCTTTAATTTTCTTCTTTTTCAAAGGAATATAGATCTTAGAAATTATCTCAAAGCAAACAGACATATCAGAGTGGGTCCTGGAATAACCACAGACTAAGCAAACGTAGCACATAAAAACAAACCTAGGAAATTTAGCAAAATCTGGTGATGACCCAGCACTTGGGAGGCAGAGGCAGGAGGATTGCTGAGTTCAAGGCTTGTCTGGGCTACATAATGAGCTCAGGGCTAGCCTGAACTCAAAGTGAGACCCTGTCTCAAAAAACAAACAAACAAAGCCCCTCCCCAACAAAACAAAAACAAACAAAACATGGTGATGAAAACCTCATGTGAATCAATAAAAAATTTCATGTGAGTCAATAATATATGCTGATGTGAGAATTAGAATGTACATTGAAATGATCTCCCTTGGCTTAAAATATTTTCATTGAGGGCCAGAGGGTTAGTTCAGTGGTTCCAGCGCCTGCCTCGTAAGCTCAAGGTCCTGAGTTCAATCCCCGGTAACCACATACAATGCTGGGTGTGGAGACTCATGCCCACCAACAATTAATACCGCATACCACAATGCCGGGCGTGGTCGCTCACACATGTAATCCCAGCACTTGGGAGGCAGAGGTAGGAGGATTGCTGAGTTCAAGGTTTGCCTGGGCTACATAGTGAGCTCAGGACCAGCCTGAACTACAAAGCGAGACCCTGTATCAAAAAATTTCATTGAATTAAGGAAAATATTAATATATATCAGCAGAGAATACCATTGTATAGAATAGAACAAATTAAAAAGAAAAAGTTGGATGAAAACTAAATAGAAATTGTAAATGGAACTACAAAAATTCAAAATACCACGCAGTCAGCCTGTCCAATGATGGCAGTGAAATTTTAACTATCCGAAAAATGAAAAATCTGACCTTGTTTTAAAAAGCCCCATGTGTTATACAATAATTTCAATGACAACAACATGGACAATGTATCCTGGGCAACTGACATGCGCACTCTAACTTTTGTCATCATAAAGTACTATTTTATGACAGATAGAAAGTCCATAGAAAGTAACAGCATGATTTCAAAATCTGTAACAACAAAGCTAAAGTACGACGAACGTACCTTTCCCAAGCCTTAAGCTCTCACAAAGGGCTGCTACTTTAATCGTGTGGGAAGTATGGGGAAATATGTTTTTTGTTTTTTTAGTTTGTTTGTTTGCCAGGATGCACTTCAAATAGGCTGACTTCAGATTGTCTGCAAATGAAGAAGACAAATCCGTATTTGTCGATTTCCCAGAGATAACATGTGGCTGCCGGGGAGGAGCTGGTCTCCACCAGGCAATGTTTTTCCTTTATTCAGCCTTCCCACTGCTCTGTGAAGCTTCCTGAGTGCCGCTGTGATTCTGTGTATGAAGAAAAGGTTGCACTGAGGGTGGAACCGAAGATGAGCCTTTTGGATTTCTTAAAAATAGACTCCTACCCCAAACAGGATAGCTTCCCCAAACCCTGCAGACCTCGCCTTTTAGTTCTTCTTCTTCTTCTTTTTTTTCCCCTTCAGTTCTGTTTTTAATGAGAGTGACAGACAGTGGAGAAGACAATAATACTTTCAGGAAATCAGACAAGTGTATCCTAGCACAGCTGGCTCTCCGTTACTTTTCAATCCAGTTCTTTCAAGCTCTCGGCTACCGCAAATTTTGCCCACGTTCTGGCAATTGGCTTACTGTCAGTCATAGTTTTCTGCGCTGGAAATTTTGAAAATTGTCTGCCTTTTATGAGTGTATTATTGGAAGTTAGAAAAGTATGGAGCAGAGACTTCCAGGCTGATCGCATTTTAAGCCTGACTTTTGCCTCATTGATTTTTTTTTATGACAGATCCAATCTTTTCATTTTCCATTGTCTTCAATCTTAAAATGCCCCGTAGACCAATGAAGATTGAAAAAGGTAAAGCACAGAGCTAAAATTTCTATTTATTTGTGTAAGTTCTGTCTTTCTAACAAATGTAAAATTAAGTCATACTGACTACACTTCAATCACTTTAGATGAGTAGAGAGAATAAATACTCATATTCATCATGTAATTAGCCTACATTTGCAATGCTGACTTAAAATTTACAGAATGTCTCTACTTACATTGTTTCATTATTTTATTTGAACACAGATTATTTATTTTTCTTCCCTCCCTGAAACACGGGAATAATAATGTAAGATCCAGAGAAGTTGAATAATTTGACCACACAGTGAAGAATTCAGTGTGGGTTTGGGACTTAGCTCAAGTGGTACTATGCCCACCTCAGAAGCACAGGGCCTGAGTTCAATCTCTGACCTAAAAAAAAAAAAAATTCAGTGTGTTTTGTATCTGCCCATAGCAGATTTATTCTTGACTGAACAATTGACTGAATACCTATTACAGAGATAAGATACTGTCTTAGTCTGTTTTCTGTTGCTAAAAGTGAAATATTATATATAAAAGATGCATATTTTGGGTCACATTTCTGGCCAGAGGTCAAGGGATCACACATGGTGACAGTATTCTTACGATAGAGTTCCAGGATGACACAGGCCACCGTATGGTGAGAAAAGAAGTGTGTGTGTTTGTACAGGTTTCTCTCCTTCTTCTTATAAAGTCACCAATATCCAGCCTTCAGAGGCCCCTACATGCCTTCCGCTAAGCGGATAGCGATTGCCCAAAAGTTGTATCCCAAAATACCATGGTCAGATTATGTTAAGCCTTTCTTAATACTTTCCAAAAATAGGTTAAATTTCAAAGTATGTTTTACAGATCAAAAGAATCCTATCCCAACTATAGCAAATACATTTTGATGACACTATAGGGACTTCTTGACTCCTAAAAGAAAGCAGAACTCCACCAATTTTGTAAGCTTAACATTTTCAAATTAAAGAAAGAAATCTCTTGAAACTGATAGAGCTCTGTCTAAGTTTTTGGAGGGGTTAGAAGGTAATTCCAGAAGGAAAATATCTTGTATGTATCTGCTGACATTTCTTCACGAGGCAGAGAGAAAAGAAAGGTGCCTGCAGGCTATGTAAGTAACCAAAGTAATGGTATATCACCTTGAAAAAAAAAGGTTTTAGTATTCTGAATATGAATTATTGTATCTGATCTGTATCAAATTGGTGACACAGAACTGTCTGCATTATTGATCCTGTCCTATAAAGAAGATAGCTTCATTTACTCTCTTTCTGTAAATAGTATAATGTCAATTCAATATTCTGCTTACCAGTGAAATTGCTTAAAGTATACATTAAATCATGACTAATACTGAATAATACTGATTAATACTAAATCATAATTAATACTGATAGCCTCACAGAGCTAACACACTTATATCTTATGGCATCTTGGCTAAGATTTAAAAGGGGCTGGATTAAGGAGATCTCTCTTCTATTACTATGTCCTGGTCCATTTTATGTTGCTTTAGTGAAATATCTGAAGCTGCCTATTTTATGAGGAGGAAAGTTTTGTTTAGTTAATATTTCTGGCTATGAGTGAGCATGATGTTGGCATCTGTTTGCCTTGCAAAGGTCCTGACAGATGCCAAGCAAATCATGGTAAAAGTGTATAGAAGAGATCACAGGATGAAGCAGGATGTGTGACATCAAGCGGAGACAAGTCTGACTCATTGCGAACAGCCTGCTTTCATGGAAACTGGTCTTATTATAAGACTAGCATTGACCCCTTCTGAAGGCAGCATTCAGAAGACCAAATACCCTTCCACTAAGGCCGAGCTGTTAAAAGTCCATCACTCAGCCTTGCCACCAGGAGGACTGAGATTCTGTGCACGAAGTGTTCCAGGACAAAATCAAACCATACCAAGCCCGAACTTAGCTCTCCTCCACTTCATGACCTTTCCTCTTTAGTGTCGGCATTGCTTTGTTTTGTTTTGTTTTCTGTAAAATAGACTTTGGAGATGAAAGAGGAATTCTCTCACTGATTTTCAAAATCTATGCCCATTGACCTTTGACATAAGCCAAGTTTTTATGCTGCTAAAATAAAATCAAACACAGATATTTTTGAAGTTACTAGAGCTGGAAGGGAGAGAAAGAAAAAAAATAAAACTGGGATAGGATTTGACTTACAAAAATTTCAATATTTTTTCTTAATTCTTTAACCTCTAATACATCATGTCATCTAGTAAACTCCAGCAGGTGAGAAAACCAATGAGCAAATAAATTGATATTAATATGAAGTACAGAAAAGGAAACACTAGACAGTTCTTTGTAAACTTATGTATTCCATAATTTGTAGGTTGTAATAAATATCATGTGAGATGTGTTTCTCTCATTCACTAGCACTGACCTCGTAATGACCATTTTTCCTTTCCTTTAAAAATTAACCCATATGTGGGCCGGAGGGTTAGCTCAGTGGTTCTGGCGCCTGCCTCGCAAGCACAAGGACCTGAGTTCGATCCCCAGTAACCACATATAATGCTGGGCTTGTAGACACGCCCACCAACAATCAACACCGCATACCACAATGCCAGATGTGGTGGCTCACGCCTGTAATGCCAGCACTCAGGAGGCAGAGACAGCAGGATTGCTGAGTTCGCGGCGGCTTGCCTGGGCACCATAGTGAGCTCAGGGCCAGCCTGAACTACAAAGTGAGACCCTGTCTCCAAAAAGCAAAAAAAAAAAAAAAAAAAAAAAATAACCCATATGAAGTACTAACAGATGGACAGATATTCTGGGACCATGAGTCAAACAGTACATGAATAAATACTTAAAGATCAAAGGAGAATACAGTGGAAAAAAAGAGAGAAATGACTCTATTCTCTGGGTATCTCTTGACCTCCTGTTATATAAATAATACCTTCATGATAAACCACCATCAATTGGATTTAAGCTAAATTTTTTTAGATATGACATAGAAAGGATAAGCAACTAAAATGTGATATCATGAAACATAGTGTCTTTTTGCTTAAAGCATGAGGGAAGAAAATACATCCCTTATAATTGAAGAATATAATTCCCTAAACTTGTTCTTCATAGGGGGTTTGCCCCTAACAATTTTGTTACATTGACTGTAAACTACCAGAAACTTGGCACGGCATCGATTTTGGGTTCTCTGCAAGTCTGTGGGTGAGACCTGCACTTGGATCAGTGGGAAGAGTAAAAGAAATCCCCTTCCCCAGGGGGGTGGGCATCGCTCAAGCCTCTCCCGTTCAGCCAGGACAGTGGGAGGGAGTGAGGGAGAGCAGCTGCTCCTCGGCCTGGGGTCGGAGCCTTTCCAGATTAAGACTCAACACTATCGGTTCTTTAGTTGTCAGGCCTTTAAATTTGTACTTTATATTTCTTCCTCCCTTGGATATCCAGATTGCAGATAGCAAACTACGGGACTTCTCAATCTCCATTACCATATGAGCAAGTCAATATCTTCCTTTTTTCTCCTCCCTCTGTCCCCCCTCACCGTCTTTTTCTCTGTCTCTCTGTTCTCTAGGGAACCCTGTCAAACATGATCCATGCACAGGAAAAAATAACCTCTTAGAGCTCAGCTGATGAGGAAACAATCAAACTTTAAGACTAGGCAAAGTATTTGAACAGCATTTCTCTAGTGAAAATATGCCACATAAAAATGGTCCATATTGGGCCGGAGATTTAGCTCAGTGGTTCCAGTGCCTGTCTAGCAAGTGCAAGGTTCCTGGTTTGATCCAGGTAACCACGTACAACAATACTGGGCGTGGTGACTCATGCCCACCGGCCATCAGTACCACATACCACACATGCTGGGTTTGGTGCTTACGCCTGTAATCCCATCTCTCAGGAGGCAGAGACAGGAGGATTGCTGTGAGTTCGAGGCTTGCCTGGGCTACATAGTAAATTCAGGGTCAGCCTTAACTACAAAGCGAGACCCTGTCTCAAAACAACAACAACAAAATGCTCCATATTGGTAGTCCTTAAGTAGTTCAAGCTGATACCAAAATAAGATAGCCTTGCATATACATTAGGGTTGCTTTATTTACAAAGACAAATAATAACAAGTGTTGGCAAATATATGTGGCAGCGCATGCATTGCTGATGGCATTGCAAAATACTGCTGCCACTTTGGAAAGTAAATTTTCAGATGTTTGGAAAACATTGCCATATGTCCCATCCATTGCACCCTTAGACATATATCCCAGGCAAGTGGGAAAATGATTTCACACTCATATTCAGATCTAGACATTAAACTATTTCATTTACAGTGTTCCCAAACTGAAACCATTCAACTGATGAGTGAGTAAACAAAATGTTTTCTCCCTGTAATATAGAATATCAGTTAGAAATTAAAAAAGAACACTAGAGTTTAGACTGCAGCAGATGGAAAACGAAAGCAACTTCAGAGAAACAAATCACTAAAGTCCAAAAGTTTCACATTCTGTTTACATGAAATTGTCTTTTTTGGAATAGGAGATTTGGGTCAGGGTTAAAAGAATTAACTACTAAAGAATACATGATATTTCTTTCAGAGTTTGTCTAAAATATCTAAAACTAAATTATGATAATGATCACACAACTCAATATGTACATATATATATATATATATATATATATATATATATATATATATATATATATATATATATAAATACACATTTTTTTTTGAGACAGGGTCTCGCTTTGTAGTTCAGGCTGGCCCTGAGCTCACTATGTAGCCCAGGCAAGCCTCAAATTTAGCAATCCTCCTGTCTCTGCCTCCCGAGTGTTGGATTACAGGCGTGAGCCACCACACCCGGCACAGTGCTATGTGCTATTGATTGTCCGTGGGCGTGAGACATCATGCCTGGTATTGATGTGGTTACCCAGGATCTGGCCAGGGACCTTGCACTTGCTAGGTAGGCATTGGAACCACAGAGCTAAATCTCCAGCCCACAGTGGATATATTTTTTTAAAAACCCTTATTAGGCTGGATGTGTTGGCTCACCCCTGAAATCCCAGCACTTGGGAGGCAGAGGCAGGAGGTTGCCGAGTTTGAGGCTTCCCTGGGGTACATAGTGTGCTCAGGGCTAGCCTGAACTGCAAAGCCAGATCCTGTCTCAAAAAAAAAAAAAAAAAAAAGTGGGTAGCCCGGCGTGGTGGCTCATGCCTGTAATCCCAGCACTTGGGAGGCAGAGGGCAGAGATAGGAGGATTGCTGAGTTCCAGGGTTGCCCGGGCTACATAGCGACTCAGAGCCAGCCTGAACTACAAAGCGAGATCCTGTCTCAAACAACAACAACAACAAAAAAGGGTAAATTATACAGTTTGGGAATTATACTTTTTAAAGAAATAACAAATAGTTTTAAGCCTTTTTGATGTATTATCTCAAAGTAATTCATAATTTTATAGAAATTGGAGAGTATCAGAAAACATCTGTAAGTATAAGTAAAAAAGCTGAAAAACTATTGAAAAATGAACAAAATTGAGAAAATTAGCAGTATAGTAAATATTTACTAGATCAGAATTCAAATTTGAGCCTGGATTTACTCTGCAGAGGCATTTATTGATTGCAAGGAACAGGCAGGCAAATGGCTGGGAAACTGGGCTGTACATGTAAACATCAGACTAGAAGAAAAAAACTCAGAGGGCACAAATTTCAGAGACATATGTTTATTTTTTTCTTCCAAACTCTGAAAGACTGTGTTGTAGGAACAAAGATAAAAAGATGATAGATTCTTAAGGGAACTTGAGATACTTGTGGAAATGCAGGAAATTGTTCTGACTGACATTTGTTAAAAGAGAGAAAGAATAACTTAAAACCTCTGTCTTAAGAATTTGGGGTCTCTGTTTGGAAATATAACCTCGGTGTCCTTTGCATTTCATTTGGACTAGAACCTACTATAAACATTTTAAATT
Source organism: Thryonomys swinderianus (assembly GCA_004025085.1). Lineage (NCBI taxonomy): Eukaryota > Metazoa > Chordata > Mammalia > Rodentia > Thryonomyidae > Thryonomys > Thryonomys swinderianus. The sequence continues at coordinate 90,879 of PVIC010000208.1, forward strand.
GAGATACATCAATACACACACAAATGCTAAATTCACAAATACAATGCATGAAACACTTTATTGTCTGCTGTTCCCATAGCTGTCATTTTATGTTTAAAATTCTAAATGTAAGCAGGTAAATTTCTTAAACTCTTACAAATTTATGATTTTCAAAAGAAAAACAAATTATAATAGGGAATTTCTTGCCAGGCATGAGGCCACAACAAAGATAATCATGGAAGACTGTTTATAATTTGAAACAAACTATCTTTAATATAGATCCATGTAATTTTTTAAAATTTCTTTTTTTTCAGAAATTATTTTTAAAATTTTTGATTTAGTATGTGTTTGGAGAACATCACAATTATATTCATTTTGAGGAGTTTGTATCAGACATGTACATATCATATCTTCATTTTTTCACCTCTCTTTCCTTCCCCTATCTCCATCTCTTGTTCCCGTCCCTTTTGCAAATGATTTAACTTTCTTTTGCATACTACGTGTCTTTTGTTTTGCTCTTTAGTTTATTTATAGTTTGGGTTTCTCATACAAAAGAAATCGTGCAATATTTAAGCTAGTGTGCCTGATTCATTTCACTTAACATTATGATCTCAAAGTGCATACATTTTTCTCACAAATGACTCAAATTTAACTTCCCTTATGTCAGACCAGTGCTCCATCATGAATAAATGCCACATTTTCTCCTTTTATTCATTGGCAATTTCTCAACATAATCTTGGAAGATCTCTTCCAATGTGTGCAGTAAGTGTTGAAAACATATGGGCAACTAGAAGTTAAGAAAAAAACTCAAAGATACATTTTTAAGGATAATATGATTGTGTAGAGAAATACCAAAATTAATTGAAAATCCACTCAAAGTATTTTTCAGTAATGTTTTCAGAATAAGAAAAAACTATGAAAAAATAATTTTTCAATATCTACAGAAATAAGGAAAAATACAGGTATAATATATGGTGTTCAAGAAAGGAACACAAAGTTGAAAATATTTAAACATGACCTGCAGAAAATGCACAAATATGGAGAATTCATAAGTGTTACTAGAAAATATAAAAGGAGTGCATAGAAAGCATAGAATTTTTATTAATCAAATGCTAAGTATTGTGACTGTGTTAATGCTTTTAAACTGAATTTATGAGTGCAATTCCTATAAGAATTTCAGGAAGATTTCTAGAACAAGTGAACAAATATTTCCAGTAATTACAGAATTATGTTAACAAAAATTAGAAAATTTGAAGAATATGAAGATTAATCTTGAGATGTTCAAGGAGACTAAAAATGCAGGTACAGAAATTCACAAATAAAGTAAAAGAATGAAATATAGAGTTCACTCATAATCCCTTTTACTACTGATACTTGATTATGTATATGTAGTCATATTATCTATAATATATGATACATATCATCACCAACCAGTAATAAATGACAGGCCATTTAGCATAATCTGTTTTTAAATAGGAAAATAATTAAATTGCATATTCAATTGATATTCTATTTAAAAATAAACTCCAGATATAATTCTTAGGAGAAAAAGTCTATTACTGGAAGATGATGTAGACTACTACTGTTATTTTGTGGATTGAAAAATTGTATATGATATTCAATCCCAAGACAGTATTTTTTTTTTTTTTGAGACAGGGTCTCACTTTGTAGTTCAGGCTGGCCCTCAGCTCACTATGTAGCCCAGGCAAGCCTCAAACTCAGCAATCCTCCTGTCTCTGCCTCCCGAGTGCTCGGATTACAGGCGTGAGCCACCACGCCCAGCACCCAAGACAGTATTTTAAGAACATATTTGAATATATGATTATATAAAACTAAGACTTTTCTCTTTTTCTATTGTATGTTTGTGTGTGGCACTGGGGATTGAGCCCAGGAGCTCACCTATGCTGACAAGTGCTCTCCTCTTAATAGAGCTACTTCTCCAGCACGACTGAGGATTCTTGGTCAATAAAGGATCCAAAAAATCTGCTCTTGTAAAATACCCATAATCTCTCAAACATCTATCATATTTTGAAATATTTACACACCTGGTAATTAGGAATTAGCAGCAATTTATTCACAATTTTTTTTTCCTTTCCAAATCTTTACATGGCTTCCCTCAAGGCAAAGATTTTTTAAATTGCATTCTTTATTGCTACATTTTATATACACATCATGATCACACTAAATATTAGGAATTTGTACCAGTATATGACATGAGTTGATTCTCATTTTATCCACTTCTCTACCCACCCTACAATCCCCCATATACATATGCTTGCTTGCTTTTTCTAAGATCATATATTTTCCCCTCATTGCTTTCCCCTACTCCTTTCCCTTTGAATGTTTTCTATTTCAAGGCATCTATCATGTGTTCTAGAACTCATTTACATCTTCAGTTTCTCATAACAGAATAAAGGTGTGGTAGTTACATGTCTGTGACCTATTCATTTCACTTATGAATGTGTCCTCTAGGTATGTCCATTTGAGTATAAATGACTTAAACTTCTCATTCTTTATGGCAGAGCAATTCTCCATTTTATTAAAAAAAATCTTCTTTAGCCAGTCTCCAGTTGATGGGCATTTGGGTTGTTTCCAAGATTTAGCTATCACAATCTGAGGTGCTATAAACATGAGTGCACATATGTCTCTATGATATAATTCTTTTAATTCTTTTGTGTATATTTCCAATGAGAGGAATAGCAGGGTTAAATGGGACTTCTTATCTAAGTTTTTGAGGAATCTCCCCACTGATCTCTATAGTTGTTGCACCAGTCTACGTTACCACCAACAGCGGAGAAGGGTTTCTTCCTCCCCGCAACTTCACCAGCACATGTTGCTGGTTAATTTCACAAGAGCAGCCATTCTTTGTAGAGTGACACGAAATCTTAGTGTTGTTTTCATCTTCATCTCTCGAATGACCAGTGATGTTGAACATTTCTTCATATGCTTCTTGGCTGGTTTTACTTCTTCCTCTGAGATGTGTCCATTTCAGATGCCCATTTTTGAATGTAAAGATTTTTTTTTTCCATGTCGTTGGTTGCCTTGTAGCTTTGCTGGTGATTTCGTTTGCTGTGTAGAAGCACTTTAATCATATGAGATCTCATTTGTTGATCCCTTTTGATAGTTCATATGCTAGAGAGATTTTGTTCATAAATTCTTTCTCTAAGCCAATGTCTCGAACAGTTCTACCTAACCTGTTTTCCTGCAAGTTTAATGTTTCTGTTTTAATATTTAGGTTTCTAATCCATTTTGATTTTAGTTCAGTACATGGTGAAAGAGATTGGTCTAGCTTTAGTCTTTTCAGGTTAAAGTCTAGATTTTTCCAGCACTGTTTGTTAAAGAGGCAGCCTTTCCTCTATTGAGGATATTTAGATCCTTTGTCAAAGATTAGGTAGTTTAGTGTATCTGGAGTTGTTTCTGGATCTTCTAATCTATTCCACTGATTCTCAGGTCTGTTACTCTGCCAGTACCATGTAATTTTTATCACAGTGGCTTTGTAGTATAGTTTCAAATTGGGGATCATAATATCTCCACCACTTGTTGCTTAGAATTGCTTTTGCTATTCTGGGTCTTTTGTGATTCCAGATGAATTTTTGGATTATTTTCTCTAGTTTTGTGAAGTATGGTGTTGGGATTTCAATTGCAATTGCACTGAAACAGTATAGCAGTTGTGGCAGAAAATGGAAAGGCATGCCTTGTTCATGGTTAGAAAGAACCAACATCATCAAAAAGGTTATATTCCCTCAGGGCAAGATTTATGCCAGCGCACCAGACTTTCATTAAACTCAACAGAGATAACTTCCCTGCATGTTCACAAGCTCCAAAGTATATAAACCATGGAAGATTTTATTTGTTTTTATTCCATAACATTGTTAAAGACCAACCTGTCTGATAAGGACAATGTGAGTGTCCATATCAAACTCAATGTGTTGAAAGGCCAACTCCCAATTTGATGTTGGGTACTTGTGACTGGACCTTTGAAAGGTTAGGAATCTTAGGTAAAATCAAATGGATGGTGCCCTGATGAAGGGATTAGTATCCTTAAAAGAAGAGACTAGTTTGCATGTAATTGATCATGATAGTGATCAATGCAAGCTACAAAGGGTAAGAAATGAGGGGAACAGAAGGAGTCTAGGTCACATGTCCAGAAGCACAGATAGGAGGAAAGCATTCTAATGCTCTGTCATATAATATTTTGTGAAATAGAAAATATTCAAAGGAAATGTGGTTGTGGAAAGTAATGAAGGGAAAGAATAAATATTATTTGAAAAGGAAAAGAACATGTATACAGGGAGTGAGGGGTTGTAGTGTGGGTAGGGATATGGGTAAAAATGAGAATTAACTTGTGTAATATACTGGTACAAATTCCCTAATATTGTGATTGTAAGCTGTATATAAAATGTACCAATAAATAATTCAATTAAAAATCCTTTTTTTTTAAGCAAAGAACTCAGAGGAGTTCAAAGTGTCCCATTACATGGTTAAAGGACATGGAGATGCTAATTTCTCTCATTTGGCCATTACAAAGTATACAAAGCATATACTATCTATATATCAACTTATCACACTGTACTTCATAAATACAAGCAGTCACTATATGGTAATTAAAAATTAAATTGATAAATGAAAGAGATCAAATAACTTTCTCCTCATTTGCTCACTGAGAAGTAGGACAAGTCATGACCAGAAACCAAATCTTGTGGTACATAGGCTTTGGTCTGTTCCCCTTCCAGAATTGTGTGAAAAAAACTAAGCTACCTGGCAGGGGCAAAATAAGTACAGAATAACAAAATGTGGGAGACACATAGATTTGAGTACAATGTAACAAAATAAATAATCATTGCTTTTTAAAAAAAACTCAGATGCAATACTTTTTAAAATATATTTTGCATTAAAAAGTCAAATCAAGTAACAAGTATACACACATATATTTCTTCCAACTAGGAATATATTATATTAGTATTTGTGAGGAGTTCATTTGTGGATGTAGAGAGGAAGTGAGAAAATAAAATTGAGAAGCTATACACAGAATGGAAAAGATGGTATGAATCACACAGATCTAAGTTAAATATACATGTGCAAGGAATATTATGACATTATTACTTTTTAGATCTTGAGTATATTGATATTTGTAATAGTATTATAATTTATCATGTTTTTCAACTTTAAAGCTCCCTGTGATTTTTGCTTATTCTCAAGTTACATAAACATTTGAACTTTGTACTCTTTGATCCCATGTACAATGCAGTATATTCCTTCCAAAAGATCTACTAATCCATTTAAAATTAACTTTTTTCTCAGACCACAATATAGTGAAATCTTAAGATGCCTTCTTCACAGTTGTACATTCAAAACATACAGATGGTCTAGCCAAACTGAGAACACTGAAATCTGAATACATTACATGAGTAAATGAATTATAGTCATTAGTAATAGCCTAAGAAAAACATTTTCAAAGAAAGCTTAGAATGTAAGAAGCTCTCATTGAAGTTGGATCTCACAATAAAACTGTGAGGTGAGTTTTGTTATTACTGTCTTGCAAAGGAAAAAACCACAGGTTAGGATGGTTATGTAACTTTCTTGAGACAAGTAGGTTAGTATTTCAAAGATCCACGTGTAATCATATTATTCCTGATACTGAGAGAGTCATAGGTAATTGAATATATTTTTCAGTCTATATAGGGAAGCAAAATTATGAATAATCCAGTAATATAAGAAAATATTTTACAGTAATTTCCAACATTGCATGTCAGTCCTTTTTCTCCAAAGATTATGTTTTGTTCTCCTTTAGGCAATGAGATGAATAACAAAGAGATGAATAACGAAGGACAAGTTGATTAGTAATATGATTGTAGAAAGTTCTATGATCCTCCCTGATCTGTTAGACCCAGCAGACCAATTTCAGCTTTAGAAAAAAATATATACTTAGAAATCTAATAAAACCTAAATTGCATTGAGAGATATTATACTCAAATAGGAGAGAGATTTGGATAAATAATTAAACTTTTGAAAAGAAAATTGCTTTTGTAATTTCCTAAACATACTGTCAACTCGAGTTTTTCTTTTCTTTGTTATGAATATTAGAATTATATATAAAAGTTTTCACTATCATGTGAAGAAATATTAATATCATAATATATATATCATTAATTATTAACATTCTTAAGGACATTTGCTATTTTAGCAATTGAATGTATCTAAAATATTTAAAGATAATAGTTTTTAATGTTATAACACCAAATGCTATAAATGTGAACAATACAATAAATGGATAAATGAAGAATTTCTTGTGTTTTGAGTGTACACAAGAGAACTAGCATGTTAGATGGAATCGTTAACTTACTGCATTCAACTGCTTGGCTTGGGAGTGGCTTAAGGGTCCGTGGAAGCACTGTTCTGGTATGCCTGTGTGGATGACGGAGATGAGACGTTGGGTACTGTCGCTTCTCCTGGCCCCTTCCACTGCAGCACTGCTCTGCTGGACTGTTTCCTGGCCAGCGTGAACCAGTCATCTTCACCTTTCTGCCATGATGCTTCTGCTTTAGATCCACCCAACCATGGATTGACTCACATTAAACCGTGAGCTAAATTAAAGTTCTCTTTTCTTTTTTTCATATTTCCATCTTGTGCAGTCCTTTATTTCTGCTGAAACATAAGAAAAAATAGATAAATTCACACCAAAATTTACTAAAATCCTATAAGATCAGATAAAACACTTAAAATCCTCCTTATTTTTCCATAGACATAAATACAAAGACACACACATGTGTATAAACACCATTTTCACTAAGATATTCAAAATCCTCACAGGTTCTCTTGTGTTCTCATTGCCTCCTCAAAAGTAATATTCTGGGCTCTCTTTTTTGAAGTTATGGGTATTGGGTATTGTGTCTCAGCACTGGAAAAGATTACTAATACAGTAATTTAGGAATTACAGCAGCAGACAAATATCAGTTACCATTTGGAAAGATGAATTAGGGAAGTAGAAAGATGCCTAATATTCTGAGATAACCACTACATCACTGAATTCTTTTACTGCAACTTTTGAATCTTTACTAAGCCTGAATTTACTAACAAAGACTTTATCGATTAAACATTTTACTAAGTAATATCTTTAAACAACTTTAAAGTTTTTAAAAATCTTTTCTATATTAACATGGGAACTGAACTGAATCTTATTGGTCATAAGAAATTAAAATAAAATTTCAATATTTGAAGCCTTAAAATATATCATTGAAACTCCAGCCTGGGCATGATGGCACATAGCTGTAATCCTCACACTTAAGAGGCTGAGGCAGGAGAAGTTTGAGGAGTTTGAGGCCAGCCTGGGCTATCTAATGTATTCAAGGCCAGCCTGAACGGCATAGTAGACCCTGTCTCAAAAAGACAAAAGTGTAAAATAAAGTAAGGGAAAAGAAAAGAAAACTGTATATCTCAATGAATATCTCACTTAATTTTATTGTGGCAAACATTATTAGTGGCATAAATGCTGACATAATGACTTCTAGGAAATTTCAAAATTCAGTAGTTGACGAGGGTCTGTAGTGTGTGGGAATTTTACTTTATCTTTCCTTTCCCTTTTTACAAACAGCAGTTGAGGGTGGTATAATATTTAAAATCTCTTGTTCTGTGATGATGAAAACAGGTGCATTTTATTTGTATCCCCCCACAAGCATCGCATAACAGTTAACTGTGCTGTTAACCTGAAGAAGAAATGCCATGATTGGCTCAGTGTGGTTCTGGATGTGTCTGGCTAATGGCTGACTGTGGAGGGAAGACTCACAGTGGGTGTGGCTGGAAATAACCAATAGGTTGTAGCCCAGGTAGAACAGAAAGGAAGTCTCTCTTCTGTTTCTTCAGAGGAGCTCTGGTCTTCACCATCACCACTGGAACTTCCAGCTCCAAGTTCCCACTGTGGACTCTTCAGCCTTATAGCACAAACTCTTCAACCTTAGAGCACAAATTCTCCAGCGTTTTGGTACACATCTTTCACCCTCTTGATACAGACTCTCACAGGACTCTGCAGAGAGCTCCAGGGCTTGGACTTCTGACTGCATCCTTTGATTGCCCAGCAGTCACATTACCCCTTTGCATTCTTCCACAGCTGATTCTAGACACCCTCATAAGCCAGCCACACGTACACAATCTTGTAGTGAACACTCACTGATACAGATGCCAATTCTAGAACTTCCCAACACTTTTTGGACCAATAGCTAGAAATGGTGACTTGGTGGAAGTGGAAATTTCCAAGACAGTTTACCGTACCGAGGTCCGGGAGTACATTCTAGAAATCATTATGAGACTCCCAAAGATCTGTGAAGTGTTGAACAAAAACTAATTCAAGGAGACTGAAGAAAACTAAGAATTTCTATGAGACAGTATTTGCCAGAGAGCTATTTTTGTATCTTATGAGCAGTACATAGTAATTTTTAAATTCTCAACAAATTTTCCTTTTCCTAAAGTCTTGAACATAGGTTTTATGGAAGAACACCTCTGAACGCCTCTCTGGGAATTTTTCTAATGAAAATTCACTCTCTTCAGGAGGTTTAAATTTTTACTTAATAATATTTCTTATCGTGGCATGACTTTACACCTACAGAGAATTAGAGTTTTGTGTCTTCACAGAGTCAGTTGGACCTATTTTCTCTCCATGGCCTGAATTCCTTAGTTTCTTAACATAAGTGTAAAATACCCTAGGAAAAAGTAAGGGCTACATTTAGCAACAATGTATACTTCTTCATACTAGAACAGATGCAATTCACCTCTGCATTTTTGCGAACACACTCATGATTTTTTTCAGCTAAAATTACCCACTAATTACCACCATTGATAACACAAACGTACATGCGCGCATACTCTTCTTTCCTGTCCACATACATGTGCCTTCACATATATGTGTATATATTCACACATAGAAAGAAACATATCCTTATTTTCAGGGCTTATCTTATATCAAATATTGTACTCGTCCCAGGAAGTACAGAACTCACAAGAGTCTATTATTTTTCTCTAGGAAACTAATTTTTCATACTTCATAGATGCTATTTTTAAGAAAAATTGATGTATTTTAAATTTGTCCTATTTGATAGGCTTTCCCTTTCTACAGATTACTTATATATGCTAATGATTCTGTTTGTAGTGCAGTTAAAGATGTATCTTAAAACCCTAAAGTGCTCACCCTATAGATTTCCTTATTACGTAAATGTTGCTGCTTGTCCTTTCTATTCACTGTGAGGTTCCTGGTGGCTACTGTTTTGTTTTGTTTTGCTTTGCTTTTCTCCTACAGTAGGCAGATGGATCCAGAGATGTACCGAGACTCTGCTTTTCCCTTTGCCAAACAAAAGGAGATGCGACATTCTTTCACCAGGAGGCGCTATTGTCTATTTATATCTGTTGCAACAGCTTCAGTTTAGTCATGCATAGGGTTTAAAAGTGATGCTGTTCCACATTTACAATTTAAAAATATTAAACTGTAAATATGTAAAAGGTACTTCTTCTCACTATTCGATTTTCCAGTGCTCCAGTGTAAACAAAAGGGCAGATACTCATGCTTGGTCCTTTTTCTTTATCTCCAAATGTCAGTGTAGTGACTCATTAACACGTATCTCCCAAGTTTAAAAAACCGTATTAATTTTGGTAAAAGTTTTTGCCAAATTTGAAACCATTAAATAATTTCCCTTATCAGTGCTCCAATTTCCCCTTCTCTGACCCATGAATGTTTAATATTAGTCCAGAACTTTTTGACATGACTCTAGACATCTTTGTTAGCTTCTTTTCTACCAAGGACTATGACAAATTATTTTCTAAAAATGTATATATTTGTTGTCCAATTCTTGGAAGCAGCCATTCCCCTAAGACAGTCTAATTTCATTCAGTGGGAATGACATTTATAGTCTGGCTTTAGAGATACTCAGTGCTAGTAAAGTTGTTCACATCTTCTTAGTCTTAAATACACAGACCTTGGATATGTGTCTGCAGACAGCAACAAAATTCTACATAAGTGAACAATAATAGTGCCAGATTAAATTAACGATTACAGAGTTTTGACTTAAGTCTATTGCATCTATATCTTATTTTCTATACCCAGAGAATAATGATTTACTTGGACACAGGGAATTGTAAAAATCAGAAAATATTATGATTGATTGTATAGTTCTTACTCTCTACACTCTTTTGACTCATTTTTTCCTTAGTTCAACAAGTAATCATATATTACTCCTCCTTGTAAGTTGTTAGATAAATATCTCTTCAGTCAGAAGTCATGTTGTACTTCTACAGCTACTCCTCTAGGAATGGTTCAATAAATGCCTACAGAAATAACAATCTCATTATGAGCTTTTATTTAGTGATAAATGCTTAGCTCTACTTTTGTTCTTGAAAGTCAGTTATAATAGAATGTAATAAAAAACTTTAGCTCTAACTTTTGCCCTTGTTATCTTAAATATGCTACTCCATTTTATGACAGTGTACTCCATCATGGAGTCTTATAATAGTGACATATATTTTTCCTTATAAATTGCATGTTCTTTTCCCCTAACTCTCCACAGGCATTTCTGCTGTTAGACCTCAGTGATTTTACTACAAAGCTGAATTGGATTTCTGGCCATTACAGTTTAATATTCATAGTTACATGAATATTTTTTATTTCAGAAAAGTTTTTAAATGATAATTTTAGTGTTTTTCTTCCATACACATATTTGGGTCTTATCATCAGGAACTGATATACTAAGTATGTTAGATCAGATCACCTATGTTGGATATTGTTATTTTTTCTAAAATGATTCTATTTTTCAGTTTTATGAAAACAAGATTTATTTTCATTATGATTATAGTTTTAAAAATTACTCTAGTTTTGTCTTATTTGTGTAAAATTACCTTTTTAAAAACATTTCTTTTCCATAGCAGTGCTATTTTACTGAATTCATTTTTTGTTTTAATTGTGATGACAATACTCTAATATGTTTTAACGTTAAATGATTTTTCCTAAATTTTAGAAGAAATTATAGTGTTATATAGTTTTTCTAAATTTCAGAGATGCCCCTCTGGTTTTTTTTTTTATTTCAGTCTTAAGATATGGTAGTTTGTGTTTTGAAATGCACTAATTTAATTGTATGCTCCTGTTTTTCTAGACTTCTCTTTCTTGTCTCATACTTTTTATGCTCAATTTTGATTCATCTTCTAGAAAAATTTTCTGTGGTAAGATTTGTATTCTGTATGGGATCCTTGGCTGTGCAGTTTTGAGATACCCTCGGTTGTCATTTCCTTTTGGATCTTTAGACATTACTGAAGGATATTTCATTTACACACTATCAGGTTGGGCCACATCTCTTCCAGCTGTTGCTACTGTGACTTCACACTGGGTGTTCATTTGTTCTGATGTTTCCAAGCTTTTCAAAACTTCTCCCTTTGCCTGCCTCTTCCATCACAGGTTCATAATGTCCAAGTCCTGAGCTATTGGGCGTTATATTCACCTAAATGTAATTTGGACTTCCTGATTATACCTTGCTACTAGATTTGTTATAGATATTGATCATGAGAATTTGGCTTTGCTACTTCTTTGCTTTTATGTGAGGATTAATAGACATTCAAGCATCATACAGCCATTGCCAGTATCTTCTCAGAATTAAAGTACAAAATTGTTGCAATTTGCATTAACTATTTGCTTGTTTCCCAACAAGTCCCTGCTTTAGTGCTTTGGGTTGAAATTTTTGGTAAAGAATCTTTTAGAATTATTTAATCAGCCTTTCCAGGGTTTGGATTTGTGTAGGACTCTAATTACTCTTATTAAAAGCTGCTACTTACTTGATGAACTTTGAGTGATGTAATTATACTTTGAAAATGATGAAAAGATCATAGAATTGGAAGAAAGAAATGCATTAGGTAAATGCCAAAAAAAGAATAATAGTAACATTTGTTGTATAATAAGATACAGAAATTAAATTTGAGGAAATAATGAGTTTATTGATGAGACCCAAACTGGTGAGCTGAAATCTAGACTTTTTTTGCATTGGAAAGTTAGTAGACTTATAAACTAGAGTTTAGGCTATGGAGACATTCAGAATACTTTAGCTTCTTGATTTTTAGCAGAGCTATATAGTACACTTTAGGCCAAAATGCTATTCATTATAGAGACCTGATATACAGGTTCTCTGAAAATCAGTATTGCAGATAGGCATACATTCCAAAGAGCTCATCCAGACTCCGTTCCCTGTGTCTAGACTGTCCCTAAATTCTAAGAGCTCTAGCTGTTGGCAGTCACATACTGTGTTCAGTGCATTACTCACTTCTGTGGGTACAAAGTGTCTAGGAAAATCCAAATCATCAACTTTTATTTAAGCAGCAGAACACATCGGTGATATCAGTTAGTCTGCTAACCTAGAGTGCATGCTAGTGAGACATTCAGAACTCTTCTTCCTTCAGCTTTTCAACAAATCTGAATAGCATATATTATGCCAAACTACTATTCACTATAGAAGCCTGATATACATGCACTATGAAAATCAGTATTATGGATAGGAGATATTACAGAAAGCACAGCCAGATGGCATGCTTTGTATTTAATTTATACTCAAACACTGAGATATCTACCTGTTTGCAGTTACAAACTCCATGTTGTGCACTGTTTTTCCATTCTATTCTGATTCCAAGAAGGACAAAGAAAACTCTAGTCTGCAGTACTCATTTAAAACAATAAAACAAGTCTGTAATATCAGCTAGACTTCCAAAGTAGAGTTAATGCTAGTGAGTCATTCAGAACACGATGGCTTTTAAGGAAAGCTGAATAGCACATTTTAAGCCAAACTGATATTTAGTATGGAGGCCTGTATACATACATACATACATACATACATACATATATATGTATATGTATATATGTATATATGTATATGTACATATGTATATGTATATATATGAATCCTGAGCATCAGTGGGATTGATAGGCAGGTATTACAGAGAGCATGGCCAGCTTCCATTCCTTGTGTATGGTCTATACCCAAACACTGAGAGCCACAGCTGCTTGCAGATACAAACTGCTCTTCATGTACTATTTTTAACTCATGTCTATCAGAAAATACAAAAATATCTGAGTCTATAAGCTTCACAGAAAACTGCAGATCAGATCTGTGATGTTTAAAAGTAGAGTTCACGTTAATGAGACATGGAGAACTCTGCTGCCTCCCGATTGCCAACAGAGCCAAGCAGAACTTTCTAAGCCAAACTACTACTTACCCTACAGGCCTGATGTACACGCACAGAAGTGTACATTACAAAGGGCACATCTAGACTGCATTACCTGTACCCAGTCTTTCCCCACAAACCGAAATCTTTGTGTGAGATTAAAATTACAGTTTATGTAGTGTTCTTAAGCATACCCATGCAGGTAGAGTAAGGCCAAGGAATATCCAAATCTTTAGCCTTCATTTTCTCATAATCCAGAAACTAACTATAGAGTAGGTACTAATCTGACCCATAATTCCTGGTGCTCATCCAAAGCCTAACCCTAGCACAAGCCTTAGATATAGAATTAGCCCTAGCCCTAGTTCAAAATTTATAACTCTAACCCTGATACTAAACCTCCCCTAAGCCCTAATCCTAACTATAACTGTAACCATAGCCAAATTTAAACCTCTTCTGAGACCTAAAACCACAAAATCGAACCCCACATAAGTCATAGACCTACCCTAGACAAGAATAAACTCTAGCTCTAGCCATACACCTAATCCTAATCCTAAGTATTTACGTTGTGATGGCCCTAACCATAATCAAAAACTTCATCCTACTCCTAGCTGTAGCACTAAACCTTGCAAAAATCATAATCATGCTGGGCGTGGTGGCTCACGCCTGTAATCCCAGCACTCGGGAGGCAGAAACAGGAGGATTGCTGAGTTCGAGGCTTGCCTGGACTACATAGTGAGCTCAGGGCCAGCCTGAACTACAAAGTGAGACCCTGTCTCAAAAAAAAATCATAATCATGACCCTAAATTTAGCCATAATCCTAAAGCAACTCTAGCCTAAACATTGACTAGCTGTAACTTTAACCCTAACTCTAAACCTAACCTTAAGCCTAATGTGAAAACTACTCCTCATTCTAACATTAATCCTAGCCCTAAACCTAAGCCTAACCCTTGCCCTGGCTTTAGATTTAGTCCCTAATGCTAAACCTAACAGAAACCTAAACGTAAGCACAACACTAGTGTTATACATACCCCTACTCTCAGCTCTAACTAGAGCATTAACGATAACCCTAAATCAAAACCTAAACTTACCACTGGCCCTAAATTTAATTCCAACTGCAACCTTCTTTTAAAATAGCAAAACAAATCTGAGGTATTGATTAGACTTCTAAGCTAAAGTTCATGAGAGACTGTCAGAATTCTGTGGCCTCTTGCTTTTCATCAGATGGGAACAGCATGGTTTAGGCCAAACTTCTGTTCACTAAAAAGGCCTGTGCTCTGAAAATCGATTCTGAAGATAGGCTCATATTCCAGGGAACACAACCAGACTCCATTGCATGTATCATATTTGTTTCCAAACAGTGGATCTCTAGCTATTTGAACAATTCTTCCATTCACCATTATGGTAGAGCAGTGACAAGAAATATGAATCTGCAACCTTTGTTATATACAGCAGAATAAATCTATGGTATCAGATAGATTTCTAATGGCATTCACACTAGGGATTCATTAAGAACTCTGAACCCTCTTGCTTTATAACAGAACCAAATAGCACTTTGTAGGTCAAACTGTTATTCACTATAAAGGCCTGATATAATGCACTTTATATACCAATAATGGAGATAGGCAGAGTTCAGAACTACAACCAGACTACATATGGCGTATTATGTCTAGGTCCAAATCAGAGAGGTTTAGCTGTTTTCTGTTACACTATGAACTGTATGAACTGTTCTTCTATTCATTCCATTAGTAGAGGAGTACCAACAAAAATATGAATCTACATCCTTCATTTTTCTTAATTCTATACTTAAGTATAATACTAATGCTAATCCTAGGTTTACTGATACATTGAGTCTAAGCCCATCACTAGACCTATTACTAAATCATGTTTTAATACTAAACATTACCCTATAAGTAATGCTAAAACTCTCCTTAGGAACAAGACTATTCCTAAACCTGGCCCTAGACCTAATCCTAACACTAAACCTAATGATTCATCTAAATTCTACCTGTAATCCTAAACCTAACACTGGCCATAGCCCTAAGAAAACCCTACCCCTAATTCTAGCCCTAGATCTAAAACTAACCTTAACCCTAATGCCTTACACAGAACTAACCCTCGCTGAGTCTTAGCCTGAGCCCTAAACTTAACATTAGCTCTAACACAAACTCTAAAACTAAAACTAATACTACCCATACCACTAATGCTAACCTTAGTCCTGGGCCTAATTCTTACCCTAAATCCTAACCCTAAATGCAGCTTTTCTTTAAACAGCAAAACAAAACTGTATTTACTATTAGACTTCTATTTAGACTTCTTGTGTATACTAGACTTTTTTTGCATTTTAATGAATGTTAGATATTATTTTATAAAATATTGAGTTTCAATGAGATATTTTTATAAATCCATATAATATATTTGATCATATTCTTACCTTATTACTTTTTCCTCTACCTCATTATTTCCTCTTGTCTAATAGTCATCTCCTTTCTACTTTCATTTTATCTTTTTTTCAGATTCTACAAATGGGAACTCACATGATACTTCTCTTTCTGAGTTTGGCTTTTTGCTTAATAGGGCAATCTCCATTGCCAGCCATGTTCATTCTAATGACAAAATTTTGCTCTCTATGGTTGAGTAATACTCTATTGTGTATGTATACCACATTCTCTTTACCCATTCATCTATCAACGGGTTTCTGGGCTAGTTTCATTTCTTGCCTATCATCAGTTATATCATAATACACATGGATATGCACATAATCACCATAGCATACTAACTTTAATTTCTTTGAGTATATCCCAAGAAGTCATATAGTTGAGTTGTATGGTAGTTCTCTTTAGCTGTTTGAAGAATTTCCATAGTGGGTATAATAATTTACCTTTCCACACACAACATAGACATATCCCTTCTCAGCATGCTTTCATTAATTTTTAAACTGAAGGCTTTAAGGTTTATTATTCATTTAATAAAATAGGCTTTGTAATTTGCTACATTGTAATTATCTTTAATAAAAGTTAACTTAAAGAAGAGATTAATCTAAACTTAATCTTATTTGAATTATATTCTCTGTTGTTCAGGAGGGAGATTTTTTTTTTTTTTTTGAGACAGGGTCTTGCTTTGTACTTCAGGCTGGCCCTGAGCTCACTATGTAGCCCAGGCAAGCCTTGAACTCAGCAGTCCTCCTGTCTCTGCCTCCCGAGTGCTGGGATTACAGGCGTGAGCCACCACACCCGGAGATTTTTTTTTTTGAGACAGGGTCTCGCTTTGTAGTTCAGGCTGGCCCCGAGCTCACTATGTAGCCCAGGCAAGCCTCAAACTCAGCAATCCTCCCGTCTCTGCCTCCTGAGTGCTGGAATTATAGGTGTGAGCCACCATGCCTGGCACTGTGCTATGTGGTATTGATTGCTGGTGGGCATGAGTCACCACACCCAGCATTGTATTTGGTTACCGGGGATAGAACTCAGGACCTTGCACTTGCAAGACAGGTGCCGGAACCACTGAGCTAAATCTCTGGCCCCAGGAGGGAGATTTTTGAGGGTCATGTGTGCAGCAGTGGTCTTAGTTCAGGGAAATTTCATAGTATGTAAGTGGAGGCTGCTAATTCAAGAGAATGTTTAACTACTTCTTAAGAACACATCCTTAGAAATGATGCTCTCCAGCCAGAATTTCCAGTTCATTGTATAAGTGCACCAAGACTCCTCTCATGTACTGACAATAAGATTTGAGGTCCCATCTGGTTATGGTCCAAGTGCTTTGGTTTACAGGGAGGCAGGACACAATTAAAATTGTGTATTTGGTCTCTGTCCTGGTTCCTGGCACAGAGCTCGCTTATAATTTTCTGAGCCATTAAGGTTCTTTGTGCATCTTTTATTCTAATATTTGGTCTCTGACTCCAGTTTCTGATACAGAGCTAATAATCTTTTGGTATTTCCTGGATGACTGGAACATCTTTTGTTCCAGAAAATTGGCCTTTGGTGGGCTCCTGAGTGGTGTCTGGTTCATGTTAGTGAAACATCAAAAACTATGCTCTCTACTGCTATTCAATGGAGCTGAATAGCACCTTTAAGGGAAAATTGCTATTCACTATATAGGCTTAATATACCAGCACTTGAAAATCAGAAATCCCAGAGAGCTTAGCCCGACTCCAGTCACTGGATGTGGTCTACACACAAAATTTGTTTACAGGTACAAGCTCCAGTTCAGACACTATTCTTTCATTTATTTCCACAGGTACCAAGTGCCCTGGATAATTTGACTTTGCAACTTTCATTTTCTTTTAACCCTAACCTTAACCCTGTGTGACCCCAGCCCTAGCTCTAACCTCAGCCTTAACTACAAATAAATTCAATTTTGCAATTAAATTATCAATGTTTCATATGGATACAATTTTGTTTCAAAGTCAAAATAAAAACTAAGTAAAATTATGAGATGTAGAGACAGTTATTTAAAGAAATGTGTGCAAAAATGGTATCACCAAATTGCAGTATAAATTCAAGTAACAAGAGTTTCTTTGAGTATGGAGAATTTAAGCGCATTGTTTTATACATCTAAAATTCAGATCTTTTGTGCTCACTTGGGCAGCACAATTCAGAGATTAGGATGGTGCCTGCACACGGATGACATGGAAATTCATGAAGCATTCCAAATAAATAAATTAATTAGTTAATTAGCAAAATTCAGAGACTTTGAATTGTTCTGAGCTCAGAATTGATTATTTGAATAGAAGTTTCTAATTCTTAATTTTGGTACTTAGTAAAGTTACATAAAATTAATAATATATCAATATATTTCACCTCTAAATGGTAAAAACCTATTAAATTATCTATTATCACTAGATAATGAAGTTTAAAGGAATTATTGGGTATGCTATTCATTCATGAAGTCCTAATGTTTCATGAGTTAATCATTTCACTTTGGCCATTGAAACAGTCATGTCCTTTTTTCATGTTTCATTTTATAAACAACTGAGAAAAATAAGGTAAAATGGCCAGCAAGATGGAGATGAAATGGCTCATTTTATCACTGAGGATGCTGACACAGGGTAATCAGACAGATGCCAATGAACTCCTTAACGCTAACTCTCAGATTCATACTTTCCAAGTTGTTTCATGGTTTCGCCTTGCTCATACAAATATAGAAGGGAGCAGAGAAAATGTATGTTTAGTATGGATAGACTGAGTCTACAGGAGGAGGAAGTTTGAACCATGTCTACTCAGATCATAAACACATGGAACAGAGAAGTTGATGAATGAGAACTCCAAAATCGTTATGCTAGAATTACTTGTATTAAAGTAATTATTACTTGTATTAAAGTAATTCTAGCATAACGATTTTGGAGTTCTCATTCATCAAATACAAGGTGTGGAGGCATTGGCCAGAGGTATGTATAAGACAGATACATAGAAATAAAGGACACAAGAAGCCATGTGCCAAAACTCTCTTGGAATGCATGGCTAGAGACTGAAAGACTGTCCACTTGACTGTGACTCCAAGTTAGATGAAGACAATTTGGCTACAGAATGAGTGCCCTGGGCCTCATCCTCCCCCTACTCTGATTTACCACTTAGATTGGCTCTACAGTCAGCCATGTAACAGACCACTTTGACCTTTCCTCGTCCTTCTTCTCCTCCTCCCCATTCTATATGTGAATTACTGCACTCATGCCCTTCCTTGATCTCTTATCCTACATGACTGGTTCTGTTGATGAACAGCCAGAGGAGCTTCAGTTTGGGGCTGTCCTTTTGAGACTCCCTCATGGTGTGGCGAGGGTTCTTGGTTAAGGGTAGTCCCTCTGGGCATTGACGCCGAGTAATCTTTCCTCCTTCACAGTGGACCTCAGTCATGAACTGGGACAAAAAGGAAACAGTGTAATAATTTACTTTGGCCACACTATAATTTTAACTTTAAAACAAAGTTGCATCCATATTGAATACTTATAGTTTTGAATTTAGTTGAATTTTAGTTGAAACTAAAAGGATTGGGGAGTTAACTACAATAATAATATATTTTTGCCTGGAAAAAATATAATTTTTCTTTTGAAAATGTGGCAGTGAAAATTGGAATTGATATTCCTTCCCACAATATGTATATATTTATATAAAAATAATATTCCAAAATTACTTGTTGACCTTGAAAATCTTTACTATTTGAAGAGAGATCCTGGAGCATACTTATTTTTATTATGATTTTTGTTCTTTTTGCCATAAAGATCTGGGGTTTTTTTTTTGGCTGACTCCAGTGTAGGGTGGCAGAGGGCTTAACAGTTCATAGCAACAAGAAGACAACAAAAGCAACAAGAGCATTAAATAACATCTTTCTTCCTTTTTATTTTATTCAAACTACTGGGATTAGGGCAGAGTCAAACCAATCAGTGTACTGGTTGAGGAACCACATACCCTTAATTCCAGCATCACACACACTCTAGATTCAGCCACCTATGACCGTATGGGGGAAATATTTTCTCTTTTTGTTATTAGCTAAAACAAATGAGTGTCTATTAGACCTTAACTTTCCTGTCTCTATTATATATACTGTTACTTATAGTTCCAATTAAAGAAAAGTTTGCCTTGTGAGTATAATCTATTACTAAAAGGCTGTCATTTTAGCCAGGGCTGGTGGTGCATGCAGGTAATCCCAGAACTTGGGAAACTGAGGCAGGAAGAAGGCCATGAGTTTGAGGGCAGCGGGGGCTACCTAGTGAGTTTGAGGCCAGCCTGGACTACAGAGCAGGACCCTGTTGCATGAAAAAAATATATATATATAACTTTCACCTGGAAATCCTTGTATTGTTCAGGGTAATGACAACCGTGGCTGGAGAGAAGAACACTGAAAAAAGTGGCATACTTTTGGATTCCTTATTCATATAAAGCCCCTGAGTATTTTTGAAGCAAACGAATCCCCCTTCCCCACCTCCAACCTCACCTGAGGTTTCACTTGCATCCATCAATGTCAGCATAGTGGTGACAAAATTAATGCTGCCCAGCAGAACTTGATTTCAAGGGGACTCCGAGTAGAGGGAAAAAATACCAGGAGATGGACTTTACCGCTTTCACCAAGAACTCTTGTTCTTGATTTCGCCTATGACTCAGTTTCCAGGTTCCTGCTTTCATTAAGCTATCTACCCTGTGCAGCCATACTTGAGGGAATTTAATGGCTGATTTGCAGAGGATCAAACGGTGAACACGTGCGTGGTGCTGTAAATTGGAAGGTGGCACAGCATTAACAGGGACCCAAGGTAGATTCCACAGAGAAGACAAGCATTCATGAAATCGCTCTGTCCTTGCACCTCAAGAACTTCCATGTTAACTTAGCTTAGAATTACGAATCCAAATAGAGATTTTAATGTGCCCTTGGGCCTTAAGGGCTATAGTACACTTGTACACGGACGTTACTTAGCTTCCTCACAAAAATCCCTACTTCTGACAGATCTCACAAGATGCTTTAGTTACTTAAGGTTTCAAAGGGAGTCACCTTCCTACAAATATACTACCTGGGGAAAGATCCTGTTGAATTCGTAGAACAACAATTAAGTACCTGTTTATGAGATTTTAATTCTTTCATCTATAACACACACACTGTTGCTTGTTGATAGAGGTATCCAATTAAAATAATAAGAAGATGCAAAATAAACCTTTGCCATGGAGTTGTTTACAGAGGAGCACTTTGAACTTTTAGCACCCAAAATTCCGTGCCTGGCATGCTTATGTTTCAAGGGTCAGCATCTCAGATAATGCAAATACACTTTACATGTACAGCATTTCCCTAAATTGTGAAATTTGTCACTTACACTAATTAGTATGCAAGCTTACATTTGGTTGTCCACTCTCTAAGAAAATAAACAATTTCGGCTTTCGAGCAATTAGCATGTTCCTTCTTAGATAATATGTTAGTTTCGTGAGCGGTTGTTTGCATTAGAGAATGAATGCTAATCTTAAAAGGAAAAAAAAAAGTGTTGTTATGCTTTGATTTTTCCTAGAGGTGAAAAGGAACGGGATGCGGATAGAATCGTGTAAAGAGCAAAAATGTATCACTTTTTTGATAAAGTAGCAAATGATACTTTTGATAAAGTATCAAATGATAATGTATCACTTTTTTGATAAACCCCAGCAGGGTTGACATAGGAAGATTTGAAATAACTGCAATATTTTTTTCAGTGTAACCAAAATTACAGGAGAGATGGGTAATTGTTGGTGTTGTATGACCTAAACGAGGACCAAACTCAGCTGCCCTGGGCTCTTGTCCCTGGTGGGCGGGGTTAGATGCAATTTGTTTTGTAGTTGTACCATACATAGAAATGGCATACACGTTACACAAATGTCAAACGAAACACTAAGTTCTGTCACCTGGGGGTAGTTACAATAATCACAGCTGCTGATATCGCCAACGGCGGAAACAGAACCGGATCAAGGAAAATGTGACCCCAAGCACACGGTTTTAGACTCGACTTGTGACAGCTAATGCAGTCACTGCTGGAGGAAAATGAGTCCCTTGACTAAACTCACCCTGATTCGAAGTCTGATTTAAATAACATAGCTGGTGGAGGCAAAAAGCTGCGATGGTAGGCACGATTGGTTCTGCACAGCCACTGGTGACAGAATTGATAATTACCCTGGAGACTGTAGACAGAGTGGGATCTCGCACACGCTTTAAAATAGGCAACATGTTGCGAAGCTGCTGTCACAACTTAGGTTTTAATGGAGGGGATAAAAGCCACAAGTGAAGAATGGAGAAAACATTACCATGGCGACGGAAGTACATAAATATGTAGTAGCCATCACCACAAACTATTTCCGTGAGTCCAAATTGCAGGTGTTTTTCCTTGGCCCTTCCAGCACTACCCGAAGGCTCTCCCAGGTGTCACCCTGCGGTCAGCAGACACAGCTCTCTGACTCTTGGGCAAGGACGCCGTGTGGTGCTCAGCAGGGGTGGACCTTAGGGTAAGAAAGGTCAAGGGCTATTTGAAACTTGTGGTAATAATAAATATTCCAAAAGAGCTCACGCTCATCATTTTGTATCAGCTTTTTCTTTCTAATGGCCCATCATGGCAATAGGAAGGAGGTGATTTGAGAAATAGCAAAGTGATAATTGCTTCTAAATGGAAATATTTACATGTGAATGAATGATTTTCTATTGAAGTGTAAACGTTGCTTCAACTACTCATTTATTACAGACATCCTGGTATGATGATAAAGATTGTTTTCTAATTTATGTTTAGTGGTTCTTGCTAATAAACAACCAGGAGTGCCTGTAAAGAAACCAGCTTGACATTTTTTTTTTTTTTTGTAAAATCTGTAATCCTGAAGCAATTAAATTTTTTAAGAATTTTTCAAGCATGGATCAAAACACTGAAAAAAAAAAAAAACAAAACCAAAATGACTACAGAGTCAGATGCTTTGAAAACCTAAACACATCGCATTGACAGAAATTCAAGATGTTTTACTTCAGTAGTGGACAGGTACTTGCTGACGGCCTGCTATGTGCCAAGACCACGAAAGCTAAACCAACAGTAATAAACAACACAGACTTCATAATCTATTTTTGATGAGCCAGCTTTTTAAAACATGGAAATAAATTTAAAGTCAACATTGCTGTGAAGTTACCCCCTCTGGAAAGTACGTGCACCTGTGTTTCATTTGCTGAACATGCAGACAATGAGAGCAACTCTCCAAAGCAAAGTGGATCCTGGGGGTTTGTCACCGGGAGAAATGAGCTGTGGTCCTTGACCTCAGCAGGTTTACTGCTTAGAAAGAGACACTACCGTGACTTTGATACAATGCAGTATGGAAAATAAAGTGATAGTCTTCAAATTTAAAATAACGTTCTGCTGTTTATCTGAATCTGCATATAGGAAGGAAACAAAGGAAGATTGTCCTCACACCTGGGTCTTTCAGTCTATCTAATGACAAATGTTCTTTTTATAGTGAGCGCCCACCCAGGACTCTGTTAGAGAACTGTGTTGAGATATTCAAAGGAGGAGAAATATTTTCCTTTAGAAGAGCCTTGTATTGTAGACATACAACACCAACTTCGAAATGCTACTTTTAAAGAGTGCTTACATATATTTCAAAGCTGCCACAGTGCCTGCCCAGTTAACTGTTATCTATTAGGATCCTGAAGATATAAGTTTATTTTTCTCACTGAAGGATTTATGTCCTATTGTTGTTGTTGTGGCTGATTCCTTTATCGGGCAGCATAAAAATCTGTCTTTCTAGCACCCTGGAGGTTCCAGAACCCCTTGCAGATTCTAAACTCTTTAGATGCTCAATTCCCTTCTAGAAAAACTGTGCAATGTTTGCACCTGCACACTTCTTCCTATTTTTTAAAATTTAAAATGTTTATTGGTACATTTTATATACACATCACGATCATGCTCAACATTGAGAATTTGTACCAGTATGTGGCATGATTTAATTCTCATTTTTCCCTTTCCCCTACCTACCCTACAACTCTCCACCACTATATACATAAGCTTTGTTTCCCTTTCTTTACCATCACATTTTTTCTCTCCCCTCACTGCATCTAAACCCAGCCTTGGAGAGTACAAGAGCTTTAGGGGTCATTATTTACGTAACCCATAACAGTATCATTGACACCAAGTAATCCCATTAGTCTGGTAGAGAGTACTGGACTTGAAATAAAGGCTCAGTTGGAGAGGTTAGCTTGAAATATGAATTATGTGCTCCTGGTTTGTGCAGCTTATTTTGACCACATTTATATTAATAGAGAAGTGACATTAGATAATAGTAGTTTTGAAAACTCTGATTGCTATAAGAGGTATGGTAAGAAACTGGTGATGGCAAGCCAATACTATTCAGACTTCCCATCAAAGTCCAAACTTACTTCCCATCGAAGTAAGTTATCAGACCACCAAAGCTCCCTTACAATCATACTGCAAAGGAAATACCTCTAATAAATCATAGAAAAATAAATATAAAAGACATATAATATAAAATATAAAACTTATATAATATAAAATATAAAAAATATAAAATAAATATAAAAGAAAAAGAAAAGACTTTTATTTGTACATATATATTTGAAAAAAGAGAATAAATAATAATAGAGTACTATATAATATACATACATACATGTATATAATATATATAGTACATATATATGTGTGTGTGTATATATATATATATATATATATATATATATATAAATAATATCCAGTTAAAAGTAATACTTCAGGCTGAAGTTCAGCTGAATATGGATTAATACAATCCTATCAAATTCTTAACTCATATACATCTATTGAGACCCTGTTTAATGACTGTATTAGGAACATTGCCTTCTTCACAGAAGACTTTTGAATCTATGTTCATTCTGTAGCTTTCCTTTCCATCCTTTCTTTCCTGTTACATTCTGTTCCTGAGACTTGTTAATATGGTCACTGTGATAACTTGGCTGCTTGCAAGTTAAGCCAGTCACTTGGTCACTTTTACTTAACTTGGCAAATTTCTATCTTCACATTATGGCTGTTACTTTTAATTCTCAGAAGACAATTTTATATGCTTTATTTTACATTTTCAACTTATGGTTCAATGTAACTTTAATTGTAGCTAAAATCCTATATTAAAGAAACTCAAGACAAATTTGAGGAAGACTCAGTATGATTTTTGAGGGTGGAAACAGAAAGAGATCTATCTGGCCAAACACCTTGAGGACATTCAAGAAAACTATACCCAAACCATGGTATTGATACAACATAGTTATAGCATTGAGTCTTATCAATTAGAATCAGGAGAACATAAATGGAAAGGAAAAATCTTTCAAAGATAGTACTTTAGGCAGGAACTGAAAAAGTTGGATTTCTAATCATAATCTATTTCTGAAGGGACATATAAAGAAGCATATGGAAGTTGACAACATCAAAAGAAGTACAAAAGTGAGGAAAGTTATTTAAAAATTAACTGGATAGGGGTAGTTACCCTTTGATAATTGTTTACTGGAAGTGAAATAGTGAATGTTTCTTCTCTGTGCTTCTCCTTTCTAACTCTGTATAATGGCAGTGCATTCTTCAGTTATAGAGACAGAAACACATGCTATTTAAAGTCTTCAAGATTTCTTTGAGTCCTGCTTTATGAGACATGTGTCCTATATATGCCAAAGGGAAAGATTCTTTACTTGATACACTAGAACAATATTCTATATTTCTTTAAGGCTCAAGTTTGGAAACTTTGCTGTGACCTATCAGAAGATGGCTGGTGGTAAGAGGAGGCAAAGTATGTTGAACATGCATGCTTTCACCCACAAAATTTTGTTTCAAACATGTAAAATGTAGCAGAAGAACATATAAATTTTCCTGGATATAGTGGTAGATTTTACATATTTATTTTGATTAAAAATTTTTAAAATACCTTCTACCATATACACTGAAACTCCAGTGTGGTGAAGGAAAACGACATAACTAAGGTTCCATCTTTTTGAAGGACATTAGGAAATTGTGAGAAGATTGCACTTGAATCCATTAAAGTCAAAGCACAGAATACTCCCAAAGAGTTTCATATCCAACAGATCCAGTATCCACCTGTCTTTGTTTCTAAGCAGCCCGGGGTTCTTTTACTCGATTCAGTTGGAAATCATGAATCACACACTGCAGCATGTCACCAGCTGACATTCAGTCATGCTGAGTGCCAGCAGTCAACACAGGCAGCCACTGCTCAGTGCCACTCCAAGCTACCACCTCCAGTGCCAACTTGTGCCAATCCCCTAGCTTGACTCTACTGTGTGCTGTTTTCTGCTGCTTGTCTCATTGACTGTTGGTTTCTGGAGCTCTCTCCTGTTGGCAGATCTCAGTGTGTTTTGCTTTGTTTCCTTTGAGAAATGACTGCTCTCTCTCCACATTATGTAGGAAAAAAATCCTAAATACATTTGATGGACTTTCAGAGGCAATACTACCCCAGAAATAAATCAGGGGCAGGTTCACAGGAACTTCAAGATGAGTCTTTATTTAAACAAGACCTGTGCTACAACGTGGCGGGGGTGACGTGAGGGAGTGTACAGAAGCAGGAGCCACCCAGACTAGAAGCTGAGAAGAGGCTAGGAGTGCTGCTCGGGTAGCAGGCGGAGGCCTATGTGAGTGAGGGGTGGGGCTGATTCAAAGGAATCTTCTAGAAGATTCAACATAGGGTTGCAGGTCAGGATTTCTGCCCAGCAAATGAACAACCCTGAAAAACTATAGGAAAACCATAAAACATAAATAAACCCTTCCC
The DNA here is from genome assembly GCA_004025085.1 of Thryonomys swinderianus. Taxonomy (NCBI): domain Eukaryota; kingdom Metazoa; phylum Chordata; class Mammalia; order Rodentia; family Thryonomyidae; genus Thryonomys; species Thryonomys swinderianus. The sequence goes on from PVIC010000208.1 coordinate 117,251, forward strand.
ATTCTCTCTTTACAGGACACTCACTGTTCAGAGCTACCCTGACTCAGTGCACATGTATTTAATTCTTATTCTCCTAAATAAATGATAGTCCTTTGACTTCTTTGTTGATATTCTTTTTAAAACATATATGGCTTGGGCTTACACCTCAGTAGCACACACTAGGCCCTTGGTTCAATCCCCAACACTGTAAAATAGTACATGTTATCAGAGAACCAAGTGTTGTTTTGCTTCATATAAACTTTCACTGCTTTTCCTAATAACTTGTAGGCTCATATATTACAGATTTATAATGAAAGTAGTCTATTTCATTTTTGTACTTTTCTAATGTAAACTTTAGGACTTGGGGGAGGCAAAATATGACAGTGATGAGAGAATAAAACTAGCTGCGTATTTAACTGTAAGTAGCGGTAACAGAATTATCAAGCAAAAGTATGAGTCATTGGCTCTGAAAAACTAAGAGAAAACCAACTCATTGATAATGTGGGTTTGCTAGGTGCTTACTTTTAGGGCCAGAAATACAGTTTTAAGTCACAGAAAAGATAAATTCTTCAATCAGTATTGTCAATCTCTGGCTTCTGCTCTCCATACAGATGCCTCCTAATATGAATTGAACATTGAACCCTCTTCCTCAATTCCTATGTTAAAGCCATATTAGTACCAGGAGAAGGGTCTGCTAGGAGGTGGTTATAATTAGGTAATGTGTTGAAGGTCAGGGATACAATGGAATTAGGGAGAATCCATAAGCCTGGGAGAAAAATCTTATAAAAAGTTGAGTCAGTCAATACTTTTTCTTAGGACTCCTCTTCCTTGAGAGTCACAAAAAATAAATGTCTTTTTCAAAGCTGTTGTAAGTTGATAATAATACAATCTAACCAAAATTAATATCCAACTCAACTCTCTGCCTCCTGTCATTTTCTCGCTTTCACATGAAAGTGTTACTTCCTTATTGATCAATTTTAATCTTTATGATAATCTCCCCCTTGTGTTTTTTGGAGTGAGATCAGTTTATTCAAAGCAAAACAAAAATTATGTCTAAAACATATAAGTTGTATTTAAGTTTTAAAAGGAATTATTTCAATCTAATCCCTGCAAATGTGTTAGGTATAAAATGGATATCAATTTTGTACACTTATGGTAAAACCTAAAACAAAACACACTTTGTAAAAACTTTCATTTGCTTTAGACAAAATTGCCTTCTACAAATTTACCGAAGCAACTTTTTTGAATTTTTACTACTTAATGTTAAAAGAGAGAGCACCTTACTGATGTTAGAACAGTTTTACCAATTTGTTCAATGGAAAAGTATTATAGTCTGTCTCCATTTGATTTAAAATAGAAGAGAAAAATGTCCAGGTGCTCCTAGGCTGTTACCTTTATAAATGTACCAGAATTAAAAGCTGCAGGCTGCTGAAATGTTCACAGGTGTTCGGCAGAAATGAATGTAGTTTACTCGCCAGAGTGAGGTACAAAAATCAGAAGCAGGAACAACACAACCTGATCTTTTTCCTGGGACCCCAGAGCATGTGCAGACAGTGAAAATTTCCAAATAGTGAGGAAGCTTTATAGAACTATGCTTTAAAAAAAAAAAAAAGATTGGATTAGCTCTGCATTTTTAAAACAAAATGTCCAGCTGATAACTTAAAAACAGAACACCTGAATGATAAAAATTATGCTCACCTACGTAAATGTTTATAGGATTACAAAACCTTCTTTGCTACTGTACTGTCTAACTTAGGAGTACCTAATGATTTTAATTATGAGGAGGAAATGGTAAAGATTTTCCGTTTGAGACTTTAAAAGCCATTCACGCGAGAGAACGTGTGATGAATGGGGTTATCCAGAGTTTCCTTATCGGGTGCTGCAGGCTGCTGTGGTCTCTTATCTGCGCCGAACCGCAGGGGCCTCCCGCACCCCACCTCCGGATTCTCCTTGCCATCCGCAGCACTTCGGGTGCCCCAGCTCTCGTTACCACAGGTCCCAAACCAGTGTCCCTGCGGATTCCTGTCGAGAGTCGTCCAGTGCCCAGCTAGGAGCAGGGACCACCGGCGGCAGCGGCACATTCTCAGACGAGCTCTCGCTTTTGCCACCTCACTCCCCGGCCCACTCTGGCTATAAAATCTTGACTCTGTTAACCGGAGGCTACGCAGTCAATATGGCGACCTGTCCATGCAGAAGCTGCTTTATGCTGCTAGGCTTAAGAGAGTTTGTTCCATAGTCATAGCAAACGGAGCGTAAGATGAAGGAAGAGGGAAGGAAAATAATTAAAATCCTTCTTAATGAAATAACTCATTGAAATAACTTAGTATATGTGTATTTAATGTTAATTTTCACCATTTCAGAGATAGGCTTTAGTATAAGTCTGTTTTCCCTGACTACAAGTTGAAATGCTTGTTGAGAATAATACAAAGATTTTTTTTGAAACTAATTATGTAATTATGTATATCTATAATAGTCATGAGACCTTGTAGTGAGGGAGATGTCAATAGATTATTAACTTTACTGCTGTGTCACTGATTAAAGAAATGAGATTGGCTACCACTGAAAAGACTAGTGTATAAATGATCCTGAGGTGAATATATGGTGGCTTAAGAAACTGAATGTGTGTGTGTGTGTGTGTGTGTGTGTAAAGCAGTTAGGAGAAAAATAATGTATAATTTGCCTGTGTTGTCAAGGGTGTCAGGAGCATGTTTTAGTTCATATGAATAGGATCTTTGTTCTATGTAAGGAATACAATGACAGTTTTTCTTTCAAATTCTATATTTTATTAATTTGACTTTAAAACATACATTTAGTTTGTGTGCTATGCTAGTCTGTTATAGAATCAGATGAAAATACTGAATCATGCTTATTTCACAAATTAACCTCAAAAAATCAAAAGTATTATAAAAACATTTCTTCTGTAAGCACAACTGCTTATTTTTGTTTATTTGTTTGAGACAGGGTCTCACTATGTAGTCCAGTTGACTGAGAATTTGCCACTATCTTCCTGCCTCAGCCTCTGGAATGCTGGGATCGTAAGTGTATGCCACTGCACCCAGCTATTTTTAATTATTCATATGTAAAACATAGTTCATCATATGTTAAAACTGCATTAACATATTCTAGCAACTGTTAAATTACATCAGAGTGAAAAAGTCAGATTGTACTATAAAATCATAGTACAATTATAATGATTATTCTTTGTTGTACTTTTTGAATTTATGCAGGAATTCATATTTGTTTTTCTTTTTAAAAGTTAAAAATTTCCAAAAGATCCAACAAAACAAAACAAAAGGCTAGGTTTGGTGGTGCATGCCTCTAATCCCAACACTCAGGAGGCTGAGGCAGGAGGATCTTTGTGAGGTTGAGGCTAGTCTAAGGTACAAGAGTGCTAGTCCAGTCTGAACTACATAGTGAGATCCTGTCTGAATAACTAAAGTGAAAAAAAATCTCATTTTTTAGCTTTTTTTCATTATTCCTTAAACTGAAATATTCACCTTTATAATATTTAATAAATCTTTGAGGTATTTTTCTAATTATGACATTATAAGCATATAAATTTTGGTTACACTACTAATATTTTGGAATACTGCGAATATATTGAAATAGTACAGGCTAAACTAACTGTGTCTAGTTTTTGTATTAGTGACCAAACGTAATTGCATCAAACAGTGTGATATACACGAAGTCAGCCAAAGTTTATTCTTTTACACAAACACACAGACACAGAAATAAAATACATACAACAAATCATAGCATCTCCAGTCACATCACTGGGCAGTGATTTGTCCAGATTTCAGTGATTTCCTAGGAGTTTCTATATTCCTGATCATTAATTTTTTGATGCTGATTAAAAAAAAATCCCCCTTTGTGTTCCATAACCTTGGGCTAGTTGTCTCTTTTTCTGCCCTGGCCCTGAACTCATCTTATCTTTCTTGTTTACAAAAAGCAGCATAAAATAAAATTCTTTGGAAGACATTTGTATTCTGTGATGGACTGAATCTATAGTTTCAGGGTAAGGAGCAGTACAGTAACCTAAGTACAGTCAAAACTAATAGCAGCAAAACCAATTAAAATCAAGCATTTCTGTGTTTTGAAAACATCAAGGGCTGTCAGGCTCTTTTGCATACTTATGAGAACCGAGAATAAATATGTATTACTTCATTTCTTTTTAAACGGAAGAACTAAATGCTAGCGCCATCCATGCATTCATGGAAAAGGCCATAGCGTCAGAGGCCGCTTCCATATCTCTCCTTAGAGCAGAACAGTTTTCGTGATCAGAATGTCAGTAATGGAACACTGGCTCCTGCCTGGACAGCCCCGGTAAAGACAACTGGAGTGCGCATGTGTTTATTTATACACTTGGTCAGCAAGGAATGAGTCAACTTTTGTGCTGTCATAGAGAAAAATCCTTGTCATTCAAGGCGGAAAATCATGTAGGTTCTGCTTCTGAGAAATTTGGGGATTCTTTGGAGAAAACAGTGCTCTCAAGTCTTAGTTGTTACAGTGTGACCAAGATGGACCAGAAAGACACAGCAGAAAGGGAAGCTCAGAATGGGTGGCAGATGCTGGCAAAGTATAGACAGAAGCTGCCGTGAGGTGGCACAGTGGGGGGTGCGCCTTGGAGACACTGAGGGAAAAGCAAGGCGTGTACCTGAAGGCAGGTGTGGTAGTGCACATCTGTAATTCTGACCTTCTGGGTGGCTAAGGCCGGAGGGTCACAAGTTCCAGCCCTGCTGGAGTGATTTCGAGAGATTCTATCTCAGAATTTTAAAATACTGTTCTTTTACGTCTGAGAATATAGCTAAGCTAAAAGCCTTGGTTTCATCTCCTATACCCAAAAAAGAAAGAAAGAAATGGGCCCTAAACATGTCTTAGTTGCTTTGTTTCATTGCTAAGGCAAAATAAGCTGTTGCCCAAAGTTAAAGGAGGAAATGCTTATGTCAGCTCACAGTTTGTAGAGGTTTCAAACTCTGATTGGCTGGCTGCAAGGTAGGGAGGATGGCGGAGGAGCATCACAGAGGTGAAACAGCTCATGGTAGGCAGAAGACAGTGAAAGCAAGTAAGGACAAACTACAAGTAAGCAGCAGTGAGTCTCTTTCTGTCCTTCACATTGTAGGCAGCACATCCCCCACCAGCACCCCTACCCCCAGCACTGCACCCCAAACCAAGTCCTCAGTCTAGATCCAGCCGCCTGTGAAAAAGCACCACCTGTGACTACATGAGACATTGGAGGGACATCTAAACACAGGCAGTAACACAAAACTTGTATATTTGCCACTGCCATCAATTTTATTTCGTGATGAAAGAAATTAAAATATATCAATAACTTGGAAGCAATGAAATAGTTGATGATATGTTGATGTTTTCACCTATTAAATATTTATGTTATTAGAATTTAGGAATTTGGAGGGAAAAGTGTGATAGAAATGCTAACCTTTTATTCAACATGTGCCATTTATCATTCAGGCACTGTAAAATAACTCAGCTTTCTGAATATGCCCCCTGTCCTTTGTGAGCCTTCTTTAGCTCTTCCTGGAGTGAGTCACTAAATGGAAAGTGACCTCCAGCTATGAAAACCCAAAACTTCAAACAGAGCTACCAAGACAACATTTGCATAAGAAACAGTGAAAGAAAAATGATCTTAGCACTTTCCTTCCCCAGCACAATCTAGTGGCCTTCAAATTTTTTCTCACATCATACAAATACTTGATTCATCTAAATTATTATTTCCAGTATTGTCATGAATTCCTTTGCTATTTGATTTGGAAAAAAAAAAAAACTAGTCCCCAAATTCTTTTTAGGCAATTTTTAATTTTCCTCTGTTTGCTTTGGGATTAGGCATGGTAGAACCAGTGGTATTAGTATGACTATCCTTTGGGTAACCTCTATTCTCTATTCAAGCCATTTGTTTATGTGGAAACTGAAACAGGGCAATATCTGAAAATCAACCACTAAAACAAGAATACATTGAAGAATAGACTGATCAAACTGTTTCTCAAAAGTCGTAGGTGGTGGGCCGGAGGGTTAGCTCAGTGGTTCCGGCGCCTGCCTCGCAAGCGCAAGGACCTGAGTTCGATCCCCAGTTACCACATATAATGCTGGGCGTGGTGGCTCACACCTGTAATCCCAGCACTCGGGAGGCAGAGACAGGAGGATTGCTGAGTTCGCGGCGGCTTGCCTGGGCACCATGGTGAGCTCAGGGCCAGCCTGAACTACAAAGCGAGACCCTGTCTCCAAAAAGCAAAAAAAAAAAAAAAAAAGTCATAGGTGTCAAGAGGCATGTCTGTTCCAACGAAAGAAGTTCATTTTAGTTCAGTGACCTTTTCTCTAGTACCTGCAATGCCCCATGTCCTTAATCTCTCTCCCTGAGTAGCACCTGTTACAAAGATCCGCCAGGGTACAAATATCTGAGGAGATAATAATGTCTTCTTCAGCCAAAAACTCAAGTTCTACTGGAACAGCTGGCAGTAGAACCAGTGATCTGAGAGTCGCTGGCGAGCTGAAATCTGCTCCGATGGGGAGAATGGAAGTGGCAGAACAACGAGCTGACTAAATGCTGACTCTTAGAAGGACAGATTCCCTGTTAAGACTGAATGGGATGGATTTATTACCATTGCAGGAGTACCAGGCAGGTGGGCTTTGGGGAGAGTCTTTTTCTATCCTTCTTTATACTGATAGATTTATTCTATATTTTATCTACATTTTATTCTTACATATTTTGCTATTGAGTGTGTCTTATTCATTTTTAGGTGAAAGCAAAAGCATATTTGGGAAATGATTTCCTAATGCAGTCATTCCTCACAATGTTGGGGATTCACTCAGAGATGTGCATCATCCAGTGGTGTTATTGTTGTGTGAAGCAGCGGAAAGGATTCTTACACACACCTGGAAGGAATAGTCTGAACTGCACAGCGAGGGAATGTGATATAATTTATTGCTTCTAGATCCTAAACCTGTACAGAGTGTTACAAAACTGAATAATGTAGGAAGTTTTAATGTAATAGTAGATAGTTCCCCAGTGTCGTGTGTGCCTATTGACATAGTCAAAGGCCCGAGTCCTCACTGTGCCAGCACCAACTGTTCCAATGTATAGCTGTAACATCGCCCCGGTCAAGACTGTTTTCCTGCCCTTAAAAGCCTTGAAACTTGGCATTTACAGTATCTGGTTTTATATGGATGAAAATCATTTCCCACATCCATTAGCAGAACAGGGGTCTTTTATTTACACCAAAGATGTGCTCTGGCAAGAAATTTTCCTCCATTATCAGCTTTTCTCAACTTTCTCAAAATTCTTCTGTTGCCTTCACACCTGTACTAACAGACTCACCACTCATTTTCACATTATCTAGTTAAAAATAATTCATGAAGAGTTTAAACTATCCATAGGTAGCTGACAAGTCAACATTATTGTCAGATCTAGGTTTTTTTTTTTCTTTTTTTAAACACAGACAAAACAGTTTTTCTTTGACCACACTCATCAGGGTGTGAGAGGATATTCTTTATCTGGTCGTGATCACTAGAAATTGCTCCATACATGTTATAAGTAATTTTTGAACATTTTACTCCCATGGCCTTCAGTGAGACAAGTCTTTTGAAAGCGTATGTCACTGTTTCTTTGCCCTTCATTTTTAGTGAGGTGGAGTAGGACACATCTGGCTGGTGAAGTGACCTGTTACTGACAACATTAGCAAGATATTTTGTGTGTGCAGAGACCACAGTGAATATGATAACTGAGATTATTTCAAGGATAAGAGAAAACGAGGCTACCAAGAATGTGCATTGTATGGGGATGCTGCCAACATTGTTTACCATACTTGTTTTACTTCTTTTTTAATAAGCAGAAAGGTATACTATAAAATAATGATGGAAAAACCACATCTTCTTTATCCGGTCTCCAGTTGATGGGCATTTGGGTTGTCTCCAAGACTGAGCTATCACGAACTGAGCTGCTATGGACAAGGGTGTACATCTGTCTTTCCACTGTGATTTTCTAAGTTCTTTTGGGTATATTCCTAGCAGGGGGATGGAAGGGTCAAATGGGACCCCTAGTCCTAGTTTTCTGAAAAATCTCCACACATATCTCCACAATGCTTGCACAAGTCTGCAATCCCACCAACAGTGGAGAAGGGTTCCTTTCTCCCCACCACCTCGCCAGCATTTATTGTTGGTTGATTTTGTAATAGCGGCCATTTTTTGTGGAGTGTTTTTTTTTTTAATAAAATGGAGTACTATTCTGCCATAAAGAATGACAAGATTGATTCATTTATGTGCAAATGGATGCACCTGGAGGACATGCTAAGGAGTGAAATCAATAGAGCACAGATAGGCAAATACCGGATCTTCTTGTTGATATGAGCACCGGTAGATGCAAATGAGCTCTAGTAGTATGACAATCTTTTTAGAATGGGAAATTTCCAAAGGAAATTTGGTGTGGGGATGTAATGAGGGGAAGGAATTAATATGATTCTGAAAGAAAATAAAAGAACATGTATATAGGGGGTGGGGAGGTGTGGGTGGGGATATGGGTAAAAATGAGAATTGACTGTGTCATATATTGGTACAAATTCCCCAATGTTATGTGTGATTGTGAGATGTATGCAAATTGTACCAGTAAAGAATGCAATTAAAAAAATGATGGAAGTTTTTTATAGCAAATGCATAAACTGGCAATGGTTTATTCATTACAATTATCAAATATTATGGACTCTATCTAATTATAGGTGCCATACTTTTGTATGGCAGGCAGCACAGTGGGAGTCTTTACACCAGTCTCACCATAAACACCCAAGAGAGGAGTTGTGCTTTACTGGGACAAGGGTTATGAAATCACTAAGTTATTTAGCTCCAGTGTAATCTCTCTCTCTCTCTCTCTCTCTCTTTCTCTCTTTGAGATAGGTTCTCGCTTTGTAGTTCAGGCTGGCCCTCAGCTCACTATGTGGCTCAGACAAGCCTCAAACTCAGCAATCCTCCTGCTTCTGCCTCCCAAGTGCTGGGATTAGAGGCATGAGTCACCACACCTGGCACTGTGGTGTGTGGTACTGATTCCTGGTGGGTGTGAGTCACTATGCCTGGGATTGTATGTGGTTACCGGGGTGGAACCAGGGATCTTGCGCTTGCTAGGCAGGCACCAGAACCACTGAGCTAAGTCTTTGGGCCCTCTTGTGTAATCTTAAAAGACCATTGTCACTTATACAGTTTGGCATTGACCAGAATGTTGTTATGCAATACATAGCTAAAAATACATTTATCAAATGTGGTGCTTTGCTAGCACAAGAGACTTCTGACAAATTAGCGATTTTAACAGCACTTACCAGTAAACGCAACAAATTATAGATTGTTTTTGAAACTAGAACAGATTTTAAATTATCCTCTCCATTGGCTTGAAATTTCTCCAGGACAGCCTCTGTGGAGGTCATGCGTGGGGGAGGGTGGCCCAAGGGACACAGCTAAGGATCCACACAACACTGTCACATAAGCCAGTGTAGCTTCCTTTATAGGTGCTTTAAAAATATGGGTTTCAAAATGCTATTGCAGAGAATTTTTTAAAAATCTATTGTTGAAACATGTTTGAGGTTTTCTATCATTTAATTTGAATATGAGAAATGAGAGTATCTGACGTTCATTTTAGTAACACTGACTTCGGAACATGGTCATTGCTATAATTTTCTTTCCTATTTAAAGAAGTATATCACAATTAAAGAGTGGAGAAATTTAGTTTCACTCCTAGCTTCAGCAGTTTCAGTCCATGGCTGGCTTCATCCAGTGCAGAAAACGTATGGTCAGAGGGCTGCCTCGGTGGGAAGCTGCCTGAGTCCTAGACGTCAGGACATAGTGAAGAAGGGAGAAAAGGAGTAAGAAATACCCACCCTAAGGGCCTTACTTTTCGATCAGCCACCACCTCCTAGCACCACATTCAACTCGAAACTCCTGTGATCCAGCCATCTTCCACAAGTCCTGCCTCTGCCTGCATCAGAGTTTGGCTTTATCTAAACAATAACCTTTGGCCCAATCACACTTTCCATATTGTGTGGAGGTATTTATGACATACTTTGGAGTATCTTGGATTTTTCACCCACCATTATTTGAACTGGAGAATGATCAGTACTATCCAAAGTGTGTTCGTGAATCATCTGAAGTCTCTCAGCTGGTATTACTAGCCTGAAAGTAGACACAGAGCTTGTGTCAGTAGAGACATCATCTCTGCTATGACTTGTATTTAGATGTCGCAGCAAAGCCTCATGCAGAGGTAGCTGGATCTCGGGTGTCCGAATACGGATTAAGCATCTGTGATAACTAAATTAGTCCACTGAGTCGTTTAACATAGTTCCTGGCATGGATAATGAGAAGGCGGACTCTGGGTGTAGGTGGCACTAACAGGTTTGTGACCTGAATGGAATAGAAAGAAAGGGAGGCTCCATGTTTCCTGCTTTGCTGCTTTCTCTCTCCCTGGTTATGAACTCTTTCTCCTTTCAGGTCCCCTCTGCCATAGTGTCCTGCCTTAGAGCGAGTGACTGGACTGAAACTCCAGCAAATTATGTGCTAAAGTGAAGCTTTCATCCTATAACTTGTATTGTGTCTCAGTAACAAGAAAAGTAACTGGGACAAACTTATTATTGAGCACACTGGTGAGTTCATTTGAAGTTTCCCTTTTCAAAGCAAGAATTTCTTGATGATGTGACTTTACATTCTGAGGAAATCTCCTTGTATATTTGTGCATGTCATATGCCCACCCATTATTTGAGACTGACAGGGCTAAAAGATTGGCAGCCCCAGTGGACAGAAAAAGAGTAGCTCCAAAATGGAAATGGGAATTTTGTGTACAAAAGGCAAGCCTATGTCTGAAATTAACTACTCATATAATCAATGAACAAAAACAATTTCAAACAAAACGTGGTTTTACATTGCAAGTATTTCAAAGTATGGATAATAAGCCCTTGAAAATGCAGCTTTTATTAAGTTCACAAAGCAGGCGTATGATAAAACGGATATGTGGATCTCATAGTATAAAACTCACAGTGCTGTCATTAGAATGTAATAAGTTGACAATAGCATTTATCAAGGATTTGAGGGAAGATGACAGAGATTGAGAGATAAGAGAATATTGTCTTTGGAGTTGAAAGTTAACCTCTCTTAGGGTTTTGATTTTGTTCTTAAAATGAACAATATGGTTGGAGAAGAAAATCCCCCAGACACTTAGAGGCTAGCATGTGATCAACATGGAAGCTCTTGTTAAACCAAAAATTGCACCAGGTAAAGTTAAACATGGAATATTTTCTTTAGGCTGTTGAAAAAATAAAGTGGATTCAGGTCCACCAAAACAAAAGGCAGCAGAGTGCTTTAACACTGGGTTTGCTGGTGGAAAATTAGTGGATTGTGTCAAGGTGGAGATTCAACAGCAGAAGTGTCTAATGCACAGAGATATTCCTGAGTTTGCAAGTGCTCTCTCTCTGTGATTAGACCATCTGTGCTTGCTAACTGGCATTACCCAAAGGAAAAGCAAACTTTTCTCTACCTTCCTAAGAGAAGGCAGATTTACAATTAGGAGCAAATTGCCCTAACCAAAGTTGGTTTTTATTTTCTCCACCAAAATTACATGAAGGATGCATTGCTATCACTGGGGAAGGAGATGTCCAGTATGTCTCAGGCAATCACAGTTGGGAAGCTCTGTGGTGGGTCATGGAGACCCAGAGACGATCACTAGAGATTCAGAGATAGCTCCACTTGAGGTCTATGTCATTGGCTTTTTTTTTTTTCTTCTCAATTTTGTTTTTACATAGTTAATGACTGTGTTGTTTTGTGACCCTGAGAGTAAATCTGGTATATTTTACTATTCTGCTTTTATAGAAATTAATTATTATAAATTATGGGTCTCTTATCCTTAAAAACTAGTCTTTAATTTTCTCACTTTAGAAAGGAGGCTTTATTACATACATTTTGTGTGTCTGCTTCTCCTTATTTGCTATCATTTCCTCGGTCAACTCCAAGCAATAGAATTTCTGAATCAAAGAGTGAAAATTCACAGAAATTATACTTTTTAAATGTTAGGTAGGTCATACAAATTTATATTTTTAATACTAGCATATAAAAAGTTACATAGATTTTGCTGGCACTTAGTATTATACCTATTTAGTATTATTTATTTCTTTTTACTAACTTTTTAGCCAGTAATTTATTTTTCCTATTTTATTAGATTAATTATCTTTTGCTTTCAGTCACTTATTAAATCAATTATGGAACCTTCTTTATATTCATAGAACTTTAATTTTTCAAAAATTGTCCCAATGTCTCCTCTGAGCCACATGTATTTCTAGCTTAGTGAGTTTTACATAAAGTCCTGTGTTGTTTTGTCCCCTGGAGTCCAGGCCATCAGTGACACTGACCTTCGGTTGACATTGCTGGGGGACATATTTTCCTCCAGTTTGCCATTTAATTTTGTTCAAATATTAGAAATTTTATATGATGGTATTTTATTAGTTGTATTTTATTTTATTAGCATTTTCTTGGATTTTCAGACTACTATACATTCCGTTGCGTCTGTTTGTTTTGCTTTCATTTGAGTATCTTTCTCGATCGGTCTTCAGATCAGTCAGAGTGGGGATAAAATGGAATTTTGCATTAACTGCCTTACTTACTGCAACATTACTAACCGTGTCGCAATGTGCCACCACCCGTTCCATCTGCTTGCTAGTATGTTGTTTTTCAAGAATCAAGTCCTAGAACAAAAAAAAATAGAGAGAACTGTATTCTTGGGTGGGCTGCATGTTTTAACCATCTGAAAAGCTGTATCTGTACAAAAGGATAGCTATCCATCCCCCCTCCCCTTCTGGCACAGGCTCTAGATCTTTGACCAGACTAAGAACATTGAAAGGGGGAAAGAAATGTACTGGAAACTCTCCATTTTTTTCTTTTACATGACAAGGAGTGTGAATTTGTTGATACTCTCATTTCAGTTTCATAGGCATATACAAAATTGGAATTTGTCCCTAAATTTCAAGAAATTTCTAGGTGTCCTCAGTCATATATTTGCAATTGTTTTCTTTTATCTAAATTTTATTGGAAAATTACAAGACTTATTTCCAGATCATTAGCTATGCTCACTTTTAATGGGAAGTTTTTTATTTGTTTTTATGTTGGTTTTTCATCTTTTTTCTGACCAGCATATGGAGTGTCTGGAAAACTTTTCTCAATTCCTTGGTGTTTGGTGCATGGTACACTCTTACACTTAATCTAAATCTGGAGAGCAGTCACTGAAGGTAGGCTGCCTCTTTCTTTAGGTGCAGCAAGGCTTCATCTAATGTAGCTCTCAAAGAATGAAATGTGTCTCCTTGGTGCTGCATAGCTTCTAACTCCAGGTAATCATGGTTTGCAAAAAAAAATTGATGAAAGGTTACTCAAGAAAACTTTCAATCTCCCAAGCACACTGTTTCCAGAATTATTGTTTCCTTCTCTTTTTATGGAGCCATTAACATGAAGTAATCAGCACCACGATAAGGTGTAACCCCAGTGAGAATGACTGTTACCTGGCTGGGGATATAACTCATTGGAGCCACATGTGTCTGACAAGTGCAAGGTCCTGAGTTTGATCTCTGGTACCAGAAAAAAGGAAAAAAAAATGACAAAAGCAGAATGATTACTATTGAAAAATGAAAGATACAGGAGCAGAATGTTGAATGACATCTATAAGCCCACGTTCCTTACAGCAATATTCACAATAGCTAAGAAATGGCAACACTGAGTGTCAATCAGCTGATGAGTGAATGAAGACAACAGGCTGAAAATACACACTGAAAAAGTTTGCAGACATAAAAAGAATAAAATACTCTCATTTGAGACAACATGAACAGAACGACTAACCCATGTATTAAGTGAAATAAACCCAGAGCAGACAGCAAGCCTTTTATTATCTCACTGTCATCTGACATGTAAAGACTTTGGCCTCCATAGACCAGAGCAGCCTTATGGTCCAGAGGCTGAGGGAGAATAGAAGGAAGAAGCCATCAAGAAAAGTGGACCAAGGGATCCTATGAAGGTCTGGTGCCTTATTACTGACCACAGAAAACAAAAACATTCTGAGCACTTTGAAACACTACAAGAGGGTTTTGAGAGATTTTACTAAAAGATATTAAAAAAAATTTGAGGACTTGGATATATTTAACCTGATTCAAACATCACACAATGTATATATGTATCAAAACATCACACATGACTACCATTAAAATGTGAAATTTTAAAACTCTCATGTATTAGATAATATAATCAAAATTATGATAAATAAACAACTTGCTTCTTATTTCTCATGATAGTGTTTAGATTAGGGAAACTACATTGTATAAATAAATATTTGAATATAATTAATGCCATAATATATGATTCTGGTGAACATAGAAAACAATAGCCAAGACTGAAAAGGGGAACCTTTAGTTTTCTTGATGGTACAGAGTTCCTGTCTTTAAAATGAGGATAAAATATCAAAAGATCCTGTAATACTTCATTTCTAAGGTCATTGTAGCTCGAGTGTTTTATCTACACACACCCTCATACATATATTCAGATTTATTGCTTAATAGTGTATATATATATATATATATATATATATATATATAGTGTGTGTGTGTGTATATATATATATATATATATATATATATATGTATATTCATATATAGTTTGAGAAGTTTTCCTTGGAGCAAAGATAATTTACTTATTATGTATACACACAAAAAATTAAATTAGTTAAAACACCTGCCTTTCTTCACAGTCATTTTTTTCTAAAATAAAGTATCTTCTGTTATTGTGAAGCATTTAAAGATGGAGGTGATCTACTTAATTGATGTGGTAGTTCAAGAGAACATCTATGGATGGATTATCAATTTACAGAAAGTAAACTCACTATAATGCACACAGAATACATTAATTACACACATAAACTGTGCCCAAAATACTGTATTCATCATTTTTCTCATGATCTTTAAATGCAGTAATTTGAGCATGGAAAGCAGAGGGTGAAGAGACATGTTAAAATAAAGTCATTGATATCTGTGAGCCAGTGTATTTGAAATATTCAATGGAGTATTTCTGAGAACATATTTTGATATCAGCAGCATTTCCTTATCTAAGATGACTTATAAAGTATATAATGTATCAGAAACTGAATATTTCATCAGCTCCCTAGTGGATGTTTGGGGCCCCCAAATTATTGAAACTGGGATGAATTTACCTATGTGGCTCATTAGAATCCTAATTGTTTTAATTCTCTTTATCATTTTTTATTTCAAATTTTGAATAATTGTGGCATGTTTAATCAGCAGTCTCTTTAGTCTTGAACACATAGAGCTATGACTAACTGAAGTTACTAATTGAACTAACTGAAGTTTGAAAGCGTGCTCTCCAGGGTTTTACTTGGTGAAGAACTTACATGTTATGATATGTAATTTTGAAGATGGGAAATATCAGGTTAATTTCTACCCATGAAAAATATACGTGGTGAATAGTTGTGGTCATTTTAGCTCTAGTTGTTGATCTTGTTTGGTGTTTAAAATCTAAAACTTTAAAAGTACAATGATTTATATTTCATTTGTAAATAAATATAGGTATTTTACCAAAATGCTTCTTAAAGGTAGTTATAGATAAAAAATAAACTTGTGGTCATAGTGTAAAAAAATCAATGTTTTCCATTAAGTAGTAATTCTTAACTTTATAAATATGTGGGAAGAACTTTAGCATGCTTTTGCTAGTAATTTGAATTTTCATAATTCAGGAAAATCAATATATTTTGAGAGAACAATGCATTATTAAAGTTACTTATGATTCATAAAACTATCCTTCATTCTTCATGTCAAGTCTTACTAAGATGCACATAAAGTAATCCAGTTACCTTAGCTTTATTAATATCTAACACTAATGGGAATAAAGTACATTCTTTGATGGGAAGACTGAATATCAAAAATTCATTTGAGTGAATATATAAATTATACATAAATATTTTTGAAGCAAAATATATTTTTGAAGCATATATATTTTTGAAGCAAAAATTGAGTTTACTTTTTTTCTTTTTCAAGAACTGATAAAATCCATGTTCTAAGGAAAGTTCAATGGTAGAGAATACTTATGAGAAACTATATAAATGAGAATATTGCTCAGGGCTCTAGAGATACTCAGAATATACTGTAAAATCAAAGCAATCAGGGAAGTTTTGGGTTTCAGGAAGATAAAATACATCAAGACAGTAACAGAGAATAAGAAAAAATATGAATTTGATATGAATATGAACTCAATTGCTTCTTTGGAAGGTTCACAAGACACACTGTATTCCTTTACTTCATTGTATCTAGGATACAGAAAGCAGGTGTGGTAGGAGGAGCGCATCTTTTCAAGCTCAGCTTACTGCCCATTGTCCCCATGGGCCACATTTGTTTGGAAGTTTGTATGGACCAATTCAATTAAGAGAAGCCACCAATTTCATACTTCCTGACTGATCTCTTAGTCATACTTGTTACATAGACTCTTTGGGATAATTTGCCTACTTGGTTGCTCTAATGGCTGCCACAGCTTCTTACAGAGGCCTTTCCCTATTAGCAACTAGTATAACAAATTAGAATCTGAATATTTTCTATGTAATGCAATTCACTATATATGAGGATGTGTTGCAAGAAAGGAAATAACAGCATCATGCATTCAGATATTCCTAGGTCCAAAATTGTAGGGAACTGGAAAAAGGGATGTTACTAGAACCTCTGCAGTTAAGTTCTAGTCTCCTGTGCACCACAGCAGCACAAGGTAAATTAATTAACTTTACAGAAAAGGTAGAAAAATGAGATTTAGAGAAGCTGAACTTGGGCCTGATCGATGCTGCTACAGGAAGCAAAGATGAAAGGCCTGGAACTTGACACAATTCGGTGTACTGTGATTAACAAATGTAACAGGTCAGTCAGGGGGCAGAAGTTCATATATGCTATACAATGAGAAACTTTTGTTGATTAGGAATTTGCCCAAGGCTTTGTGAGAATCAAATGGTTCAACAAGAAGTTTAAATTAGCGAAGTGTGTTGCCTCTGTCCATGGTCCTTCCTCTCCCCCGTTTAGCCTGAAGACAGCTCCTGGCCCAAACTTCTTTTACATTGATATTTTAAATAAAAGCCAGAGAGTTTTCTGCTTGGTGCCTTTTTCCTCTCCCTGAGTCTCTCTGTTGACCGAGGACTCTTGGGTGAGAAATAGCCCCTCTGGCCAATCAGTGGATTGAATTAAATCTCATCTCCAAGGAAACTTTGTCATCCTCCACGTCACTCACTGTGACAATGATGAAGGAAGTATCTAGATTTAAACTCAGAATCTGCTGCTGTAGCTTGGATGTGTTAGTTTTATGTGATCTATGGGGGGAGAAGTGTGGGCCACAGCTATAGAGATGGCGCTCCACCCTAAGAGGTACTGTTGATTGTACTAGACCTCCTTGTAAACACCTGGATGGCATTTTCTAACTTAGATATATCCAAGAAATTCTTTACTAATGGGTATGGTTTTAGTGCTGGTGCTGGAACCAAGGACCCTGTGCATGCTGGTCAAATGCTCTATTTCTAGATTGCATCTCCAACCCAAGTAGAATATATCTGTCAGGTAGTCTAGGTTTCTTAGTAAGTAAACCTGGAATTACAGCTTAGAGGAAACAGTTGGTTGAAAAGAAAGAGATACTCATTTTTAATTGAAGTGAATAATGAGTATGAACACCAAGAAGCTCCACACTGAGGAAATTTCTCTATGTTATGCTGCATATATTCTTAGATCTCATCTGTTGCTTTGAAACTAAACATTTGTTAGCACTGAAAAATATTTTTTGAAGCCAGACTGATAACATAGATCACTTCAAGACCAATGCCCTGATACTATATTTATGATGAGTGTTTGTTTCTATCTTCTGCTAATCAGTGATTTTTCTGTTTGATAAGATCTTGCTTTTTGGGAGCTTGCTTTGTCATTCAGTGTCTGTGTTTGCCTACAGCAGAATTGTGGACAGGGCTGTAATTAAGTTCAGAGAGCACTTAGGGTTACTGTGGTAATTGCAAATCACAACTGACAAGCTCCAAACAACTGGGTTTATGGAGAATATATCCAATCAAAGCAATAGTTAAACTTAACAGTGGTTAAAATGGTAAATTTTGCACACAAATGCATGCCCTCCCCAAGGCTGTTGCTGCATGCATGTATTTCCAATACTTCATTGTTGACAATGGCTCAGCATGGCTTCCTGTTGGACAGTATCTTCCTCATTAATACAGAAGCTGACACAGTAGGTGCCATTCATTTGTTTATTCTTCATTGGAACTAAGCTCACACACTCCTAGTCTGCTTTTTAATGATACACAAAAGTCTGTCAGATCCATCACTTATGATATAAAAAAGTGAAATTAATTTTGCATTAACCATTTTTGCAATCAGTGCCTGCCCTTTGCTTATCTGAAATAATTTTGAAAATACCAGAGACATGCATACTTTCTTGACAGCTAAATTGTTTCTTTTTTCTTTGTCTCCCACTCTTGTACTAAAACACATTAATTTACATACAGATCTGTGAGCTGAATCCAGAAGATCACCAGGTGAGAATTCCTGTACCTGAGATCAGGGAGGTTTTCCTGAGGTGTAGTGTGCACAGCCAGACAGGGCAGATCTTATTTATCTTTCACAAAGGTGGAAATAATGGTGGTATTTTACTTGAGTGTTGGGCATAGAAATGATGGAGGAATATGTAAACAAGAACCCTGGGACTTTCTAGATTGATAACAAAAGGATAGGCCTAGAAGACAGAGAGTGAGGTTCAAGTCAAGAACTTAATTAATCAGCTAAATCAACTAAGTGGTGTACTCAGCGAGCTACACTGCTGTAACTTACCTAGTCTCTGTGGAGTTTACATTCAATGATCTAGGTGAGAAACGTTGACACTCTGCAGGAGACAATGAAGTTACATTTTAATAACAGTGAAATACAGCAGGGAAACAGTATACAGAACATAATTTGGAATGTAATCTTTCAGATAATCTTAAATTTAGTTCACTTTTTAATAATGTAAACAGAAAGGAAAATCCTGCCTGTATATATTTTAGGTTAAAACATACTTATTATAAAATTCTTCATGTAGGGTAACAGCTTTTGATAGTTCCTAGATATGTCAGATTAAAATGATAGTGTTCAAAATATTTATTGTCTCATTAGGAGAAGATACCATATACCACATCTCTCCCTGTGTACAAAAGATTTGTTTCCATTTTTCCCTACTTCTCACTTTTCTGTCACCAATCTGCTTTTATATCATAAAATTGGATCCAGAAAGGTTTGATTGAAATTGATGCTCTAGTTTCCATGTACTTAGAGGTGCCAGATTCTGTGTTTTGGAATAGCTGTGAATCAAATGACAGTGGTCACCCCTGTATATTGTGATGTTGCCCTAAAAATCTTCTCTTATGAAGAATTTACATTGTAAGGTAAAACAGGTTGCTAAATGCATGCTCTAAAGTCAAGAATAGCTCCCACGAACACATTCCTAAAGGTATTATCTTAAAAGGAATATTGCAAAGCCCAAAAATATCAGGACTTATAACCCTAGAAGATTAGTATGTAATTCAGTTACAAAGTCAATCAACCATAAGTCATAAATCCCTAAGAAAACAAGCTTAATTAGTTTGGGTGCATGCCTCATGAAACTGCTTGTCAGGGAAGTTAATTAATTTTATTTTTAAAAACCAACAAACTGAAACTTAGATTAGAGGTAATAAAAATTCCTTTAGTATTTGGCCTTGAAAAATCATTTTGTTGGCTTGTGTGACAGAGAATATTATATTTCAGGATTATGATTTGTTAACCCATAGTTAATATTACAGAATCTCTGTCGATCTTGTGGGCAACACTCTTAATTCATGCTGAGAATTTTTCCTCAGCAAGAGTAAAATTCTCCTAGGTATATTATTCCTTTAAGTACAGTTGATTATTTATGAATACAAACTTCTTTTTAACTATATTCATAATTGAAGGGACATACAGTTCTGCAAGTCATTTATTTCATCGTCAAAGCTAGGCTACAATTCTGTCTATGATCCTGTCCAAATTATCTATATTATGCTAAGGTATCACTGTTGGTCATAATACATTTTAATATCATTAAAATGAAAATAGGTCTAGTGACCTAATGCTATGTGGAATTTTTTGTCTTTTCCCCCTCTGGAGCAAAGCAAATGCTCTACCTTTAAGATATATCCCTTGTTCCCAACTTTGAATAATTTGAAAAATGTATCATGTCATGTTTACTTTTAACAAGGTCAAAACTTATGATCATAACGTTACTATTCCCTAAATTTATATAGCAAATTTTATGCCATATTTGAAACTTAAAACATTATTCTCTTTTTTTCTGACCAGTCACTTAGATGTATGAGAAAGGTGAGTTTACTACATTTAATAGATACAAATGAAACTATAAATCTTTAGGTTTAGAACTTACTAAGCAAACTCTAGAAAAAAATTTTTTTTTTTTTTTTTTTTTGAGATAAGGTCTTGCTTTGTAGTTCAGGCTGGCCCTCAGCTCACTATGTAGCCCAGGCAAGCCTTGAACTCAGCAATCCTCCTGCCTCTGCCTCCCGAGTGCTGGGATTATAGGCATGAGCCACCATGCCCGACATTGTGGTATGTGGTATTGATTGCTGGTGGGCATGAGTCAGCACACCCAGCATTGTATGTGGTTACCGGGGTCAAACTCAGGGCCTTGTGCTTGCGAGGCAGGTGCTGGACCCACTGAGCTAAATCTCTGGCCCTAGAAATAATTTTTTAACCTTATGAATATTGTACTTCTGTGAGTTCAAACTCCATTGTAAGGTCTATACCAATTTAAAATTTTATATTTGTATCAAAATTTGAAAATGTAAGCAACACTTGTCCAAAAAGGAAATAAAATGTAGATAAGCATTTAAGTTTGCAAAAGTTATTAACAAGAGTTGAACATATAACACAAAAGTTACACAGGGAAAGATGAATGGGCTTAGGAGTCAACCATGGTAAAGAAAATAATGATAACTAGTAGAAGATTTGTGAAAATATTATTCAAGGTAAGAAAAAGATGTGTACACAAAAATTTGTTTCATATTTAACAGGTTAAAATTTATGAAATGACTTATTTGTGCAATTTGGTAACAGGTGAATACTAGAAATTTTAAGTAGTTAAATTTAACAAATAGAAATATATATATACATACATATATGTATATATGCATGTATATATGTATATATTATATATTACATATATGGAGAAAACAAGTGAAAACATCTTACTTTTGTCAATCAAATATTTATTCATCTATTTGAAATATTTTTGTATGAATGATAAGTAAGCTCTTTCTTGTATTTTATTTCACATAATCAACATGAGAGAGAAATACATTTTCAACATCCACACTCAGGATAAAGCATTTGAATTATGGCCGACCCTGTTACTCCAGTTAAGTCCTTCTCGAACCTGACCCTTTACTCAGATTTAAAACTCACGTCCGTCGATGGTCCAGAAGGCCTGCTTTTGACCTTTTCACTCCATCAGATCAAATCGTCTTCTGTGCTCATTGCTCATATTGAGCCTCCCTTGATGTCCTGGACCTACCCGATTCCAACTGCTTTGCTCAGAGATATTACACTTTCTCTTTTCTTGGCCAAGGATGTCTTCATTTTTGGGAGCAGATGACATCTTTACTGCCTATGTGACTATAATGCCTATGTGACTCTGTGACCCATAGAGATTTTTCTTTGAAAACCTGATGTTAAATAGTATAAAGCAATCTTCAAACTAACGATCACTGTCATCACTTGGATCTCTTTTTCTTCCCTTACTTTCATGTCTGTTTTGTAAAATACAAATACAATCGTATTTGTGATTCACTGTCCTTACTCATTGGAATGTAATCTCTCCAAGGCCAAGGCCTCCAATTTTGAGCTTAATTTAAAACACAATGTCATGTAGAACTGAAAGAGCCACTCATGGCAAAAAAGAAAAGTAATTTTGAAGAAATTAGTATTAAGAATTTTATGTTTAATTTTTCATGTGATAAGAATCTGACCTAGACAGGTAGGAACTTGGGTTTCAATAAATGAATATTAATAAAGTCTTATATTCATCTATAGGAAATAATTCAAATGTTACATTGTGCAAGAAAGATTTCCCTCAGCTGGAGATTTAGCTCAGTGGTTCCAGTTCCTACCTAGCCAGCACAAAGTCCCTGGTTTGATCCCCAGTAACTACATCCAACAATACTGGGCATGTTAACTCACGCCTACCAGCAATCAGTACCACATACCACGGTGCTGAGAGTGGTGGCTCATGCCTGTCATCCCAGCACTCAGAGGCAGAGGTAGGAGGCTTGCCTGGGCTATGTAGTGAGCTCAGGGCCAGCCTGAACTACAAAATGAGACCCTGTTAAAAAAAAAAAAAAAAGAAAAGAAAGAAAATTTCCCTTAGCACAGGATGACTACAAACATGACCTTGTAAGCAATGAAGATGAGATTGAGTGAGCAACAAAGATTGGAATCTAGAGGGTTTTGTCCATTGTGGGAGGCTTGACTTATAGCAAATGCCATTGGAAGATTTTAAGTAGATAAGTAACATGATTTGCTTTTAAATGTGCTCTTCATTATGTGGGATTTGTAGTCTTTTGGCTAGATTTCTTCAAGTAATTTTTGTGTTTGAAAACTTTCACTGACATTAATATACTCATATGATATCTTCAAAATGGAAATATGCCTTAAATACTAGTGAAACTTTATGTTATATTTTCATAACTTTTTATGTGTGGCTATAGTTTTCAGTGTAATTTTGAATTTTCTGATTTTACCCTTCAGAACTCATCCTACTTTGTCCTTTCTTCTTTTAGTCTCTTTGACTAAATATTCTGATTATTTTAAAGTTTGCTGAAACAAAAATTAAACATAATTAAGAAATTTATGTATGCCGGGTGTGGTGGCACACGCTTGTAATCCCAGCACTCGGGAGGCAGAAACGGGAGGATTGCTGAGTTCGAGGCTTGCCTGGGCTACATAGAGAGCTGAAGGCCAGCCTGAACTACAAAGCGAGACCCTGTCTCAAAAAAAAAAAAAAAAGAAAAGAAAAGAAAAGAAATTTATGTATATTTTAACTCAATCTTATATGATCAGAACTTTTTTTCCCAAATCACTACTTACTTTTATATCTAGTTCAAAACATATAACTATTATTCTCCAAGTTTGGCTCATTTAACTACTACTCTAACTGTTGAATGGGTGCTGGTTTCCTGTGTCTGCTAAAATGTATGTCAGTTGTGTTAAAACAATGGAAATTTATCCATTCACCATTCTGAGAACAGATGTCCCCAGTCGGTATTGCTAGACCCACATGGGCCACATGGTCACATTCTCTCCAGAGGTCCTAGCAGGAAGTTCACTCAGATGTTTTCCAATTCTAGTACTTTCTAGAATTCTTTGCCTCTGAACACACTGCTTTGATCATGAAGAACATATTCAAATCTCTCTCTGGTCCATCTTGACAACACCTCTTCATGGCATACTCAGTGTCTCTCTACCTTTCAAGAGAATGTCTGTGACTGTAGTTAGGGACCAGCAAGAATCCAGGATGGTCTCTTTAACATTTGCATATTCGAAGGGTTCAGTTTGAATATTTTGGGAGACCATTTCTTAATCAATAGACCAAGAGTAAATATATCTCCATTCATATTTTATTTCACATAAACTTTTTGTTAGCTTGTGTCCATGCAAAAATAATTTTAAGAAGAATTTTAATACTTTAAAGTTAAAAAAATTGTATGACATTTGGATTTTAAAAGAACATGCTCTTGTACATTCTGAGAGTCAATTAAAAATTTAAAAATTAAAAGTATGCTCACTTTTGCATGAAATGTAGGATGATGCAAGACAATTTAGATTGACAAATTTGTCAGTCCCATAAGAAATGAAGTCTCTTTTATTAAAATTTAATATAGTGCTTCAGTAGTGATGGGTTTTCTGACCCTTAATTTTCCTAGATAGTACCAGTTCTCAGTGGATTCCACTTTCACAAGTCTTGTTTAAAAGTTGTCTCCAGAGTTCTTGCTAATTGGCCCCAGGATGGAGATTAAATCACGTCACCTGCTGCAGGGCCCGTGTAGTTACTCTGCATCTCTCTGTGATTTGTCTGTTTGGACCTCCTGTCACTCTTAGTCCTGATCCCACCTAGTGTAACAGAATTCTACCTGTTTCTCGGGATCATTTCCCTTTTATTTATTTTTTTAACCAGAAAGTGAGCACAGAAATTAAATTTCTTGCTAATGAGTGAGGATTATGTGTACTCAGTGACATTAATTTTTTCTAATTTGGTGTAAAATAGCATTTTTTCTAACTCATCATCTGTTTGACAAATGTATTATAGCTTTAGTATAATCTAATATGTATTATAGTTTTAATATAATATTTAGCCAATGTGAAGTTCCAAGCATGGTTTCACATTGCAGAATTTCTTCCTGATGTGTTTTATCCTTTTTTAACTTCATAAGGTCATCAACAAGAAAGAAAGAAAAGAATAACATATCTGGGGACATTATAGAGTAGGTCACACTAGAGAAAATATTTGAGGTGGATCTTAAAAAGTGAGGAGGCAGAGACAGTGAGAAAACTGCAAAAATAGCTATGAGCAAGTGTCAAGAAAAATGTGTGAAATGGCTGTGTGTTCTGTGAAAGGTGAAATGTGTAATGTCTCTTGAACACAGGTTATGAAAAAATGAAAGTTACTGCAGTTCAGGAAATAAAATGAGATGATTGTTAAAGTGATTTCCTTTAGTGATTAAACAAACAAATATTTATACAAATCCCTAGAGCCAAACTACAAAATCCATCTGAGGGGCTACAAAAGGACGAATGGATAAAGAACATGAAATGCATATAAACACACATATGTAAATAAATACATATATAGGTGCGTGCCTTTATACTATCAACTATTATTTAACCTTTTAAGAGGAATTATATCTTTCGTTCATGATAATATAGATACAACTGAGAAATATTATACAAAGAAAAATGAGCCACAGGCACTGAAACAATACTACATACTCTCACATAGATATGAATCGTAAGCAATTGAACTCAAGGAAGTATAGAGTAGAATGGTCTTTACCAGACTTGGTGGGGTTGAAGTAAGAGGTCAAAAGTCTCACACAGGAAGATTAAGTTCAGTAGTTTAGATCAGTTGTGCCATGGTGGACACAGCTAATAACTGAATACAATGTATTTTAATATCAATAGGAATAAATTAATAGTATTCTTATCACAAAAGTGTTAAATATTTGAGATGATAGATACATTGTTTGCTTAATTTAAACATCTTACATTGTATTCAATAATTTGTTGATCACTTTGTCCCTCATAATTATATACATCATTTTCAATGCACATTAATTAGAAAAGAAACGTTTTTCTGGCTTTTCACGGAGAGGAAGTCTAAGACTAAAGGAACGAGAAGCACTCAATGTGAAATTGCTCACTGGGTGACAGAGAGGACCGTGTGATGAAGTTGAAGGCAGCCTCTAAACTCAGAGTTGCTCCTGGCTTGGGTTCAGAAAGATAAAAAGCAAATTTAGACAGACAAAACAGCTGCAAAAACTGTCGTAAGAACAAAGTCAGCTTGCAAGTGAATTTGTGTCCGCGCTGTCCTCAGAGAGGTCAGCATCGCGATACCACCATTGTGACGATCTTAGCGGAGAATGAGTCATGCTGATTCTAGTCATTCTAGGCAGGACTGTGTTTCACAGACTTCTGACCTTTAGGAACTTAGTTAATAATGCTTCTAGTATTATGATGCTAATTTTGTGGCATCTTTATTTACAAAAGTAAAAACTCATATCGATAGAAATCAGTACAAACTCATGAGGAGGAATTATACATAATAAGCTTGAAAAATGACTTGAAATTCCTACAATAACAAATGAGAATTTTAAAAGAATTGAATTATTTCTTTTGAAAACCTCATATCAACAATATCTTGCATAAATATGGAAAATAAATAGCTGTAAGAGGAAATGGGCATATTATCAAAGAACTATTCTGACAAAAAAAGAGAATGGATTGTCATATTTTAAAGCTTCTACAGAATTTTTCTGTATTTTTATGTTGAACATGCATATGGAAAATCAATTTCCTGAGGCGTAAATAAGGGTAATTCAACTTTTAAAAATTTATTACACATAATGTACATTTACTTTATGAAGGATACTATCACGCTTGCATAAACTATTTTTTTTTTTTTTATGGTGCCCAGGCAAGCCGCCGCGAATTCAGCAATCCTCCTGTCTCTGCTTCCCGAGTGCTGGGATTACAGGCGTGAGCCACCACGCCCAGCATTATATGTGGTAACCGGGGATCGAACTCAGGCCCTTACGCTTGTGAGGCAGGCGCCGGAACCACTGAGCTAACCCTCCGGCCCCTGCATAAACTATTTTGAGGAGTGTATTTCTACACTACGAAGCTTTCCAATAAGTATTAGAATATAAAAATCATTGTAACTACTTGAAAGTACATCAAGCATAACTTTAGGACCTAGAGAATCCAGTAGGTGTAAGGGATAGTGTGCTGCTTTGCTGGCAACAGCAAGCTCATCACTAAACAACCATGGTTGGAAGCTTGGACTTTCTCTTTCTCTTCAGATGGATAAAGAATAATAAAAAAATCTTCAAAGTTACATGATCTAATATATTTATTTGAAGATATATCTGCTGACATTGCCCCAACTGGGTTCTAACTATGTGATGTAGTTTTCAGACTGACCAGTTGAAAGTTCTAGATAGCCATGAAGTGGAAAACTCAGTTGTACAATAATGATTCAGAGTTGAGATCACAGTTGTGACAATGTCTTAAATAGAATTAACTGGAAAATGATCAATGAAAGAGTTCAGTTCAGAAAACTTTTAGTTTATAGGAATGAGCAAATGGCCAACCCATTTGATTAGGGAACACAGAGACTATAGAAATAAAGGGTTAAGTATGATACAATTAGTTTTGGACTTGAGCTTCAGGCAAATTTACTAGAAACAATAAATAGATATGAGTTACTGTAAACATGATAAATAGATATTTACCAAAAATGTGTCTAAAATAATTGATAAAATTTTAGAATCTAAAAATCAATTTAGAGTTCAGATGGTACTGATGGAAAAACTACCACTTCTCATTTTGAAATTTTAGAAAAGGGTTATAAAACAGTAAATAATTGTTTTGCTCAGATTAGACATGAATTATAAAAATATTGAAAATATTAAAATATTTTGAAGTTTTATGTGAAGGTATGGAAATAAATTTGTGCATGGCTTGAAATATTATTTCTTTAGAAGCATCTATGGCAAAAAGTATATGTCAAAAGATTTGTGAAAGCAAGCAATAATATTTCTACTATAAGGTGAATGTAAGATAAATATTTTGATTGCCTGCTGTCATTTATTAGGAATCTAACATGAAAAATAGTGTAGTGTTGCTAAATAAAGCACTGAAGTAATATATCAAATACAGTTTTGGAATTCAACATGAACAAAAGTTTTTATTTTATTTATTTTATTTTACTGTATCTAATTTAGATGCAAATGATTTTTGCTAGATGAATGTAGACATTTTCAATTAGGTCATTGGAAACATCAAACTTGTTAGATGAGATCATCTTGTTAAATGAGATCATCTTTTTGGCAAATCATATGCTACATTCAGATATAATTTACATGGCATTCAAAGTAATTGCTTCATAATTAAATTTAAATTGTTATGATGTTTATACATTCCTTGAGTATATATTTTTGTGGCTATCTTGGTTAGCTTTGTTTGTTAGCTTGATTGGGTTATGGGATGCCAAATATCTGGTAACACACTGATTGTAGGTGCTACTATTACTTATTTGTGCTGAGCTAGTAGACTATTAGCCTCACCATGCAAGTGGGGATCATCAAATTCATTGAAAATGTGAAAAGAACAACAACAACAAAATCCAAAGGAAGGGTGAATTTTCCCTCTGCTTGATCTCCTTGCTCTTACTTCTGTTCTTAGACCCTGACTCTAATGTCTATTCTACAGTGTCTTCAGCACATACCATTGTCATGTCATCACCCTGTCACTCAGGCTTTCCAGTGTGGAATGGAAATAAATCCCTGGTTTCCTTGGCCTCACAGATGGGAAATTATGGGGCTGCTTAGTTTTTATAATCCATGAAACAATCTCTCAGGATAAATTTTTCTATCTATACATATTGATCTATTTTCATTTCTGTCTCTGTCTTTATCTCTGTATGGATAGGTTTTGGTGTTGTTTTGTTTTATGTTTTGATACTGAAGAGTACAAACAAAAAAAGATAACTGATGCGTAAGTACCAAAAAAGGACCAACCCATAGAGGAAGTTTTTCTGGTTGGGGAAGTCCAACCCACATGTCACTGGAGCTTGTGGACCTTCTGACTCTCTCTGGGGGGGGCTCTGCTCACCACCTCTTCCTCTCTTCATATTGTGGCATCTCGATCTTACCGAGGTCTTAGTACTCATTTTGCTTGAGTCATAGCCTCTTGTACTGCCCGGGCACGTTCATTGACTCCCACCCAGGCCTTCTTATGAAATCTTGGTGGCAGCCTCTCTGACTCTATAACTCCTTAATTTTGCACCTCCCCCAAGCTAGCATCTTTTGGATGGTACCTAGATCTGACACCACCTCACTTGGCAGTTAGCCTCACTCAAAACATGGTCACAGAGGCCTTTGAGTGTGGATGGCTGAGCACTATGCTATCAGCCATGTGGAGCTGATTCTTAGGACATTCCTTCTCCAGGATAGTCCCTGGTGGTTGAAAGCTCTATACTCTTATACTTCTGAGACTGACATGGGTGTGTATTGATCAGACCTAGTGACCTAGAAGTAGTAACTGTTATAAGCTTTACTGGGGGGAACACTTACATGCCAAAAGAGTAGGAACAAAATTCAATAATTTCAAGAGGTCTCACTTTGTATTCTAGTGGTCCAGTGGTGTGGGGCCTATAGAGACACCCTTTCTAAGGTAAAAGATACATTGACCCTGTTCACTCAAAAAAACACATATCTGTTTTCTTCAACTAGTCATAAGGAATTTTTTTGGATCTGAAAGGCAACATGTTTCGCACTTGAGTCTTACTCTAGTTCATTTACTGAATGAAAAAGATGATAATTTAGTGTTTGTGCAGGCTGTTGTGCAGTTTGCTCTGTTATTTGGGCCATATGATCCAGCAGGTCCATTGGTGGATCACATCAGTAACAGGGAACATTCTCTCAGACTCTGGCCCACACAGAAAAACTTCCACATAGGCCTTTAGGAATTTGGAGAAAGGCCTTACCAGCACCTGAATGTTTGTGAGAACATTCCTTTGAGAAACAGCTCTAGCCTGATACTTGACTTTTAGAAACTAAACACTTGACCATGGGCTAGTAAGTTCTCATATGACCAGAGCTGCACATCCTAAACTAGTTATTCGACACATTAAGCCATGAAGTTAGATGTCATAGTAATGCTTTGTCATCAAGTGGAAATATATGTTCATGATTGTCCCCAAGGAGGGCTTAAGGATACATGTAAGTTCACTGAAGAAGTGGCACAAATGACTATGGTCCTGCTCCTTCTATTCTGTATTCTCTCTGCCAGCCTCTCATGAGGACATAGAGCCTCATGAGGAGTTGCCTACAGGGTTGGTAGAGCAAGAAAAAACTCACACCCAATTACTGATAGTTGACCTACACGCACCACCTTAACAGGACAGCTGTATCACTGCAGCCCTTGACGAAGCTTCTCTAAGTGAAGGTAGTGAATAGAAATCTTTCCAGAAGGCAGGATTTCAACCAACAAACATAATTACTTTTGTCATTTGCAGAGCTTTTTTTTTTCATCAAAAATGTCCTCCAAAGATCTCATGTATTCAGAAATGTGTTTTTTGTACTGTGATTAGATAATGTGAGTAATATATTCATCAGTGAATTCATACATTAATGAATTCATAGCTGAATATGCTCTTAGGAATTGGAGGTATTTGGAAGATATGAGTCACTTTTGGCATGACCTAGGACAGTTCATTGTTTTTTTTTGTTTGTTTGTTTGTTTTTTTTGAGACAGGGTCTCACTTTGTAGTTCAGGCTGGCCCTGAGCTCACTATGTAGTCCAGGCAAGCCTCGAACTCAGCAATCCTCCTGTCTCTGCCTCCCAAGTACTGGGATTACAGGCATGAGCCACCATGCCCGGCTATGGTTGTCTTTTTTAAAAAAAAATCTGTTGACTATAAACTGTATTCTCCAAGTTTAATAAAATTGGAAATGCTTTCTCTACTATATAATCTTCCTCTCCTTCCCTCCTTCCCTCCCTCCCTCTCTCTC